>JAMQGT020009566.1:0-92809 GCA_024447675.2 Pterophyllum scalare | reverse complement strand
TGTGTTCCCAGATTTCTCACACACCAACACACTTTACTTCTTTTGAAGTTTTTGCAGATATTTAATGCATGTGTTTAATTAGTCTCATTAATTAAGTGCTTATTTATGTTAACATGTACTTTATCTATAATTAGAAGGGAATGTGAGTGTTCAGAAAAATGTGAGAAACACCTGTCACAGCATCACTTTTCCAAAGTACTGAATGTATTATTGTATTGCTACCCAGAAAGGCATCCGTCCATCCTCCTAACTGCTTTTTCATCTAGGATGGCTGAGAGACTTGAACCTACCCCAGCTGACATGGCGCTGTAGGAAGGATACCACCAGTGTCATTTGTACTATAGGAAGATGTTCGAGCACCTGAGGAAAACTTCATATAGACAGGGCTGAGCCAACCAGCACTGGTTCTTGCCACTAATAGATTGTATATAAAAGATAGGAATAGGTTCTAGGTCAAGTGAAGCCAGTGTGGTCAGTTGAAAGCCGTTCTTTCTAATGAACAATAGGGAACGACTCCTCTGGGTGCAGAAAGATGTAGAAATCTATCCAAAAATGTCCCTCAGCTCCTGACGTCCAGTTTCAAAACCCAGAGATGGCGACAATGAAAAAGCTCAGCTTGTGGCATCACTGTGGCTGTATCCATCTTTTACATACAACACGTGGATTGCACATTTGGAGAGCCCCACTTTAATTTGACATATTTCACGCATTTCACTTTCAGAAAGAAGCTGTGCGAGTCCACGTGACTCACATGCGGCAGATCCAGTAGCATGACATTATTGGTATTTTGGAAGATAGTGACAAACACATTATTGCACACGGTATGTTGTTGTTCTTTTCTTCCTTTAACTGGTTTAAAATCAACTCCACTCTACAAATTTGCATTTTCTTGTAAGTTATTTAAGTCTCAAGTGTGTCGTTTCAAAAATAAAATTGCTATGCTGAGAGGCCTGGACTAGGAGCTGAACTGTTGAAGTTAAAAATTTTAAATCAAATCAATTACACCCTAAGCTACCACTGCTAATTGGCGTGCCATACTCACTGATAGGTTTTTGAAAATGTGAAAACAGCAGAATGGCATACAAGCTAAGCTAAAAGATGTGAGGCAGAGCCAGAAAGTGGAGGGAGAATAGCCCCTTGACCCCCTGATTTCCAGCACTCTTGGGTGTGAGGCAAATTCTCCCATCTGCAGAACACGCCACAGATTCAGTTACACATTCTGCGACACCCCTAGCAGCACAACACTTTTGCCTGCTGTCTCATTGCATCTACTTCAGATATTGAGAGACTCTTATTGAACTCTGTCTCGTGTTGCGCAATAGCACTAAAGTTGTCCCCAGTGAGCTACTGTGTGATGCTGGAGGTTTTGACAGCAGGTCAGAATGTGATGTTTGTGCTGCTGTTCCATTTTACTATTTGTGATATTTCCAACACTAACATCAGGAAGGCATTTGAATGAAATGTCTTTCTACACAATTTCATTTCGCAGCATGACAATAAGCTCAGACATATGTTCATAATGAACTTCATCCACCACAACAAGGAGTCCTGTGACAGACGTGTGGTCCGCAGAGCGTTCTCATCTCAACATCATCTCACATCAGAATGTGTTAGGAGACTGAGACACTGAGAGAGCCTAAATCCACTTAACAACTGTGCCAAGCATGCCTGGAAGAAGCACTTCAGTTTCAAAGGCAAAGTGAAGTCACACTAAATACCGATTTAGTGTAGCTTTTTCATATTTAGTGTTCTTTCTAAGAAGCTAATTGGTGAATAAATAACATTTTTGGTACTGCTTTTAGTGCCTGGAACATCTGTACAGTTCTCTTTATGAGAGTGTTTGTTGTTAATTACTGATGTGCAATCTTTTTTGTGCACTTTTTCTTTGGAAAAAATGTTTTGGATGGAAACATCGCAGCTGCCCAGTTTCAGTGACTTCAACTATGTTCACCAGCAAGACAGAAGCACACATGTGTGAGTGCACGTGCCTGAGAGTCGGCGTGCGAGTTCAGGACAGCGCGAAAGTGAGGGGAATGATTTACAGAATGCAAATTCCTCTCCTCCACTTTAATGTTCTGTGGCCTGACAGCGAGGGAGGAAAAGCCTCACAAAGCTTCTCCTACAAAGCTCCACTTTCTTTTCTCCCCTCGCCCCTCGTCCTCCCTCTCCTCGCAGCCACACTGATCCCATTCTCTCTGCCTGCTTGTTTGTGGTGAGAGTGATTTTGTAGGTTGGGGGAATACTTCATGCTTTGATGTTACATCCAGCAGTTTCACAGTACTGTGCCTTTGATAAGAAAATGCAAGGTGCTTTATTATTAAAAGAGGTTAAAAATCCTTTTATATGCCCATGAAACAGGTTAAGCTCCAAATACATCCACACGCCAAATTCACATTCTGTAAGCCTGGTAATTTCTACCTTTCACATTCTGACTTTTTTTTTTGTCTTTTTTCCTTTAACTTCTGCAAAAGCCACGATGAGAATGCAAGCACTGTCTCTTAGCAGTGCTGCCTAGAAAGAAAAGAATAATAGCAATCATTGTCTAACAGGCAAGACAAGTCCAGAATCTTAAGTGGGCAGCTGGGATGAAGGCTGCAGAAAGCAGGGAAATCACGCTATTGTCCCTTGGCTGCTGCTGGAGCTCCACTTGATGATGTATTAATCAATAAATAAAGTGGGAAATCCCTAATAGGCTTGTGGTAAAGAGTGGAGGAACACAGTGAAGCTCTGTCTAATAATGAAGATGCAGTGTAGGCAAAACCGCAGGGGAGGCGAGGCAGACGTTCTCATACACAGACAGATTTTTAAACAAGAGTTTAAAAGAGGCGATGGAGGAGATAGCAGAGCGAAGGCTGAAGTCGGTACATGCTGCAGAGCTGATGGCAGAGAAGCTGATGGATTCTTTCAGATAAATGTCAGTGGGCGGGGTTAAAGGCTCAGAGTATTAATCTGAGTCAATAAAGAATGAAAGGATATGAAGCCAATTTTCAGCTAGACTAGATTATTCACTATCTCTAAGATGGCATCAAATCCTCTTGAAGGGCTGTGTCAGTATATTTCTAGTTGTGTAGAAAATATATACTTTCTGGAAGACTTGGACTTCTACACCACACTGTAGATTTACACTCTGCACACTGGCAGCAGTTTAAAAAGTTATTTTTCTCATTACCACCCTCTGAGTGTCTGTGAAGGACCAATGTAGTAATTATTCTTGACTAAACCCTTCAGTTTTTTTTTCAGACGGGTCATGGGAGCAAATGTGCAGAGGCAGGAGAAGATCAGCTTCGCACACTGCCCTACTACCTTCCTTTAAGTTTACTGGCAATGCAAAATTTCAGTCTTTAGACGTTCAATAGGCAGACCTTTTGTTAGGCATGTGTGGGAGTTTTCCCTGACATGTAACCGCTCACATTCACCGCGCTCTGCTTAAGTTGGTTTGTTTGGACTCATGAAAAAGAGATGATGCATCTCGAGGGGTTTATCATGATATAATGATTTTGTATTCACTGATCCAGTTTAAGACACTGGAACATGGGTCGGGAATGTGCAACAAAACAGAACCAGCTCTCTACAACAGGAATGCTTTACAGGAAGGAAAAAAGCTCTTTACAGCGACGGCAGTAGTTTTATCAGAGCACATGTTGTGTAAACATCAACTACTGAAGAAGAGATTCATAAGAAAACTAAAGCACTTCCACTTAAAGCATTAGTAATGATAAAACAAACAAAAAGCAAAGACTGGGAAGAGATGCATGCTGGTCTGTTGGTTCAGTTTTTTGTGTTTTCTGAAAGAACCTGAAAAAAATGACTTAGGCCATTGTTTTAGGAGGGTGACGGTTTGTGTCCTGAGAAGACCACGTATTTGTAGTTGCAGCTAACACATCTTAATAGGTACAGTGCTGCCGGAGAGCACTGGAAGGGCACTCTGCCATACATAACCTAAATGGTCAATAATGTCATAATCATATTTAGTTTGTGTTCATTGATTCAAGACATCAATTCCAAGAGGCAACCTCCAGAGCTGAAAAATGAAGTCAGAGCAGAAGGGCAGAAGGGTTTGGCTCCAAAAGGCAGTCAATCCCCACAGACTTCCATATTAAAATGACCAACTTTACAGCTGGGTACAAAAACTGTTCTGGTATCTATGAATAGCTTCCCCCTTCATAACAAGTTAGGAATGAACTGCATCTGTCTGAATCTAATGACATCAACTTCACATAAAACAAAATGGTATCTTTCGTATGAGCCCGTTTTCCCAGTTTTATTTTTCTATTGTGAAAATATCAATAAAGTAAGATGTTTCCAGTGACATGGTATTCATACAGCTGCTGAGCTGGCAGAGTTTAAGGGAGTGGAATTAAAAAAGGAAAGGAGTTTTAGGGATGCTAACTGTGTGACTCTAAAGATGTCAGTGTCTTTGAGTTGGTTAGTTATTCTACCACATTGTTCCAGAAAGGAATATTTTAACTATAATTGGACAGATTGCTACACAATTAGGATCTTTCCACTAGAGCCACCAACATTCAACCGTCTCTAATCTGATTTTTATCTTGTGTCACCACTGGATAAAAAAAAAAAGTTGTCCATTTCTTTTCTGTCACTTTGGTTTATATCATCTAAAGACAATTACACCCTCTCCCTCACTAATGTATTTGTGGATCCTAAATCTCTTTTACACTAGGCTATAAAAGAGTGCTTTAATTCTAGTTTAGCAGCACTCCTTAATTTAACCTGGACACTGAGTTCACAAATCTCTTCAAAGGGGAATATTGCACAGATCCAAGAGCAGAAAAGAGTGTTTAGAGCGCCCTGCAGCCCAGTAGTATTCCATCAGGACAAGCAAGGCAAGCAGTGCTTTCCTACTGAAATCTAAAAATAAACATCAGTTAACCAAAGTGAAAATCAGCCCTCTTCTTTCAACTCTGTTCTGTCATAAAGCTGCTCGCCTGTTTGCATTCATCCTTTACGTCACTGCCATTCTGTGGCTGCAATTGGCTACTGTTTCTGGAAGCGTGCTTGCCTTGGATCCACTGGAAACTGCAACGTCTTCATTTCACAGGCGTGTCTCTTTCCCATTAAAAATGACTTGAGATCGGCAAGCTGAGAGGCCCACAGTTTTGTTTTCTGTTCGTTTGCGCATGCACATTGTGGATAAGCCTCTGGTATTTGATAGGAGACCGATGGAAGATCAGCACGTGTAAGAGGCAAGCTGCCGCTGGCTCTGCTTTCACTGCTCTGAGAGCAGTTACAAGCCGCCTTTGTGTGGAAACAAAGCTACAATTAGCAAATAGATGAGCTTCTGTGATTTATTATTGTAATAGATATGTTTGCTCTAACTGACCACCTTGGCCAACATGTGTGATGTAAAGATGGAGCGCAGTGTGAACAGGTTTTCAATAAGTCCTGTAGGATGTTAGCAAGGAAAGCCTTGATGATGGAGAGGAGACATCAAATCTGATTTAATAAAGAAAGCAAGTGGAACAGGTGAAGGCTCAGCCAACATTTTCAAATGAGCGTGTCTGAGAAATCGCTTGGTTGATCAAAAGTTCCACAACCTGTTTTGCCAAAATTCCTTCATTTTTCATTCTTCATTCCCCCGTAGATTTCGACAGTTAACCCTGTCACACACACTGCTCAAGCCTTTTAATCCAGCTGTGATTTTATTATATTAATACATTTTAATATATTTTTTCACAATCAAGATGAAGTCTTGTTTTTCTGAGCCCATTAACAGCTGTTTTTTCAGAGATATGGAATCCTCAGGAGACAGCCACTGTAAACATACGGTTTTATAGAACACGATGCACTACTGTAGATTAAACAGTATGAAATATTTGAAATGAGCTCAGCCTTCAGCGGTAATGTTAATCCATGTAACACTGACGTGGAAAATTTTTCTGCAGCATAATTAGTTTAATCTCTGCTTTTAATACAGTTTTGTGTGGAGCCATGTGTCTTCATAGTGTTTTATTACTACTTTTGCTAAAGAAAATGGTTCTAAAACTTCTAAATATTTATCCAACAGTTCCCAGTGTCAGGTAATGGTAAATAAATTTATGGTAATATAATAGATATTTAACTATTTAACGATACACATAAGAGCATTTTACATTTTTTTCAGCCAGGAATGAGTGCAGGAAGGTGAAATTGTCGATGTTGAGTGGAGCAAGCTACAGGAAGCTGCAGGGGGCTGTCAGCATATTTAAAAGAATAATAAAATAGGCAGCAGAAAATGGTATGTTTTAATGTGGTCCAATTTGTCTTGTTAAACAGTGGAAGAAGATGTGTGTGTGTGTGTGTGTGTGTGTGTGTGTGTGTGTGGTGGTGGAGGCAAAGCACTGTCTCAGCTTGCCTTTCCATAAAAGTCACCACCCGCCTCCGCTGCAGCCTTAACTTGTACATACACTGACCTCATTATTTGAAACTGGCCAAGTTTAATATGGGCATCCACCATCGAAACAGTCTCTGTATAACAAAAAAAAGGAAGAAAGAAAAGTTCCCCTTTTGCACTACCCAAGATAGATGATAAAATTCAAAACTTCCCTATATTCCCCCTTCAAGTCTCACTCTGCTTAGCTCAAAACCCTGTGCTTCTCAGGCTCCACCTTTTTGATGTTTAATTCATCCAGTTAGATTATTTCTGCCTCCGAGAAATATCTGAATAACAAATAAACCAATCTGTGTGTGCAGTTTCTTTTCCTGTCACTTTATAAATCCACGTCTGCGTAGATGGATGAGAGAAAAGCCTTGTAGACAGTTTGCTACCGTGTTTGTGTGTAGATAAGGGGCGATGCTCCACGCCACTCTCAGTTTGATTTGTCCATTGTCTGTCAACTTTAACTGAAATCTCTGTCTGCGTGTCCGTCCAGGTTCATCTCTGTACGTCATTCCCGTGGGAAACACAATAAACGCTGTTTTTTTTTCCTCTTGTGTGAATCATACTGCACCGTACAGCCAGAGTGTCTGGATCATTCCCAGCCTCCTTCTGTCTGTGTTGGAAAACATGCAATTATGAGCCCAGGCTGGCCCAGCAACAGAGTTTTAGAGCTGGTCTAAATGCAGGCAGCCTTGGTTGAATATGGACTGTGTTGCAGATGTCATCATGAATAAATACAGCTATTTATTTCAAACTCCAATCAGACTGCATGCTCAGTTGCTTACTCTTTTCTTTTCCTCCTCCAGCTGTGAGTCTGATTGTTATTTCTGCATTATATCCCTCCTTAGAAGTTTAAAGACTGCTGTAATGTGAAAAAATGTACCCAAATTCTTCA
The DNA here is from genome assembly GCA_024447675.2 of Pterophyllum scalare. Taxonomy (NCBI): domain Eukaryota; kingdom Metazoa; phylum Chordata; class Actinopteri; order Cichliformes; family Cichlidae; genus Pterophyllum; species Pterophyllum scalare. The sequence goes on along the minus strand of JAMQGT020009566.1, from coordinate 85,538 downwards.
ACAAGACCATTTTTGCTCAAGGATTCCTGTGGCTGTAGACCCATAATCAGAGGAATGTTATGTGAAAATTGACTAAACATCATAAGCATCTCTTGTTGGGCCTTTAGTTTTACTGTTCAATTTTATTTGAGCCAGATTCCAAGGAGGTCGTTTATTTCAAGCTAAATCCATATTTCCATTTGGGATGAAAATCATTACCTCATATTCTTTGCTCCATATATTTCATGGTTATAAACCAATTATTTTTATAAACAAAGGAGGATCTGAGTCCTGCAATAAAACACTTCTCAAGCTCAGAATTGATTGTTTTGTGAATGCAGAGGTTTACAGAGTTGATATCTGGCTTCCCACAAGAGGACACCAAGGTCATCACAGCAGAACGGGGAGTGATGATTATAACTTTGCTACTTAAAGGCTGGAAAAATTGTATACAATCATATTAATGATAAATAATTACAGACCACTGATAACAGTCAGCAGCTGATGCAGTGTGCAATCTGCCAAAACAGGATGCATTATAAAACATCATACTGCACATATTCATGCTTTTCCCTGAAAACGGGAATTGTACTAGTTCTACCTTCACTCAACAAATATAAAGCCTGTACATAAAGGATGGCTGCAATCACTGTGATGTCTTTGGCTTGTGGAGTTATGTTCTGAAGGCTCAGTTTTGGTATTTAAGTCATTGTTGTTTAATTAAAAAAAAAAAAAAACAGACATGATTAGCAGGGTTGGATCTGACACTTTGGGTAAAGTAGGCTCACCCTAAAGTTTACCCTGCTTTACTGTGCTATTTTACTCCACATGAACCAAACTTTATAAAATGAAAGTCATGCTATATTAAATAAGACTTGAAACTATCACACGAGTTGATGGACTCATGAAGACAGAGTTACCTGAGGTTAGAAGCCAAGAAGCTCATAGAATTCTCTGCAAACCAAACCCCTTTGCAATCATATACAGTATAAAACAGGGGCATTCAACTAAAATTTAAAGAGGTCCATTAAGGAAAAATTTCTTCAAGAAAAGGTCCGGAAGATCATGTCTAACTACTTATCAAAATTTTAATGTAATCTTGTAATCACACACCACCACCACTCACATACACATTTTTGCTCAGTGAAAAAACTGAGCTCTAGCTTGTCCTGCCAGGATTTTAAACCTGGGCCATTCTCATACATATGTGGAGGTGCTCACGACATTTATTTTTGATAATGGTCATCGTGAAGCGCGCTGTCTCACAGTTGGGTGTGGAGGCAAACATGGTCAAGATGTACAGGGCTATTTTCCTCAGACTGGGGAAAGCTGTCTCAGGGACCATTTGGAGCCAGAAAGTGGAAGGTTCTGTTCTTATGAACGGCTCTCTCTGGGCCACATCTGCTTGGAGATGAATGGGTTACATCTGGAGAGGCCCAAGATTTACCCATTTAAAGTGCTGTGTGACTTCTTTTGAGACCGTCTCAATTGTCTTTCTCAACTTTCTCCGGCTCATGCATCTGTATCTCTCCATTGGTTTTCTATACATGTATTGCTAGCGTTCTTTTTCTTTCTACCATTTTTTTAATGTGTAACTTGCCTCTAACTCTCATCTGTCTGCACTTTCAAGTCACACAGTTTCCAGCCTGGAATGTACAGACTTGATTGGCTTATCACGTGGGATGACTTAACTCACATACAATTGGTCTGTGCGGTTCCTCAGTCGCTAAACCACTACCATAAAGACTACAAAAGCTGTGCTGGTTAAAATAGAAGTGCCCCATCAAGTTTTAAATCCTAACCTTCTGTTTTGGCAGCCATTTTAGTACTCCATTTATAGCTGTGAAGATAATGCTGCTTTAGTTAATGACTGTAAAAAACGAAATTTGTCTCAGGGATGCTAATTTGAGTAGCTTTTGAGTATTTTTAGTGTTTTGTGTTTTGAATGCGACACGGATACTTCAGGTGGCAAGCAAAATGTTGCTGGTTTGATTATAGCCACAGACACAAAACCCTTGGGTCTGCAATTAGGAAGGGCATCCAGCGAAAAACTGCAAAAATCAAAACATGCTACCTGCTGTGATATGCTTTATGACAAGTGAGCAGCTGAGTAGCTTTTTATTACATCACAGATACTTAAAGCACTGGAAAGCCAAATTTTGTGATTCTAAGAAGTTATGACAGCACTGAGGACTGACTGCTTATTGAGGGCAGCGTCACACCCCAGCTCAGTGCATACACTTGGTCAGAACTTGATATCCTTTAAATGCCATTTTTCGATGTGAACACTAGAAGCCCCTCAAGGCAACTCTATTAATGCATTTTCAGGGTTACTTCCTTTGCCATGTCTTGGTAGATTAAATTTGAAAACAGTTTTAACTGGTTATATGGATGAAAGTAATGGGGCACATGTCTTAATCTTTGGATTCAAGTGTTTTCAGTACATTGCTTATATAAAATCAAGCACCTAGCCATCCAGTCTTCCTTTAGAAACATTTGTTCTAAAAGGCTCACTGACCATGGTACTTTAATAGGATGCTATCCTTACAACAAGTCAGTTTGTGAAATTTCTTCCCCCTTTAAAGTCCATGATCAAACATAAATTTTATCACTGCAACATGGAAATGTTTAGGAACCACAACTCAGTCACCAAGTTGCAGATCCCATAAGGTTACAGAGTGGGGTCGCCGAGCGCTGAGGCTTATAGTGTGTGAAAAGTCACCAATGGTCTGCTGACTCAATAACTGCAAAGTGCCACACCTCGTCTGGTAGTAACATCAGCACAAAAATTTTGTGCAGGGAGCTTCACGGTATTGGTTTCGATGACCAAGGAGCTCCTGCTGGTGTAATATGTAGGCAGTCTAGTATTTTTAGTTTACTTTTAGCATAGATGCTGAGTATATATGTGCTAATCAGGACTCAAGTCCTTTTTTTCCCTTCAGACTTTCGTCAAAGTTGCCACTGACACAGCTCTATAACTTTTCTACTTGGAGGAGCCACTGGTGGTTAATTCAGCTACTTCGTTTTCTTCTAAGCCCATCGAGTTATTTCCCTGTTAATCGCTCATTTTGAAAGTCACCTTTACGTGAACATGGCCACACTCGTCTGAAGTGTGGAAAGACAGTTAACATCATTGTCAGTGTTTTAATTATACATAGAAACCGGGTTCACGTGACGAGACTTGCCATTAACTCTTGCACAACCCTTGATTAAATAATCCTGACTTAAATTAAAATTTCACTGCGTCGATTAGTATCGTGTGAATCTGCTAAGTTTTTGTTTAGCCAACTTTATGTGGTGTGCAGTGCACCACAAAAACTTTATACAGAATTCGTCCTGTGATTGTTACTGTATTATATCTTCCTTTTTTGAGTTTCACGGTGGTCTGCTGTGTTCGTCTTCTTTCTAGCATTTCTCTTTGCCAGGGGGCACGTCTTTTTCTATCAGAGGAGCTGAACTCACAGAAATCACTGAGAGAGATCTGAAATCACAAGCAATCAAAGAAACTGTCACTCACCACCAGCCGATTTCAAACATATATACGCTAGTCACATTCCAGCTCTGTCATCTGCCTTCAACTTTGTCCAGTACAGTTATTTTTTTCTACAAAAGTTACAGTTGTAGTCATTTATGTGGCTTAGAGGGGATTTCTGCTATCATAGCTTGACAGAAACCATTCTTATCTATTCTAGCAAAATGCTGCTTTGTGGGACAACACCCCACCTCCCCCAAAAAAACAGCTTGCTCTGTTGAAGTTTACAGGACTGCAACAGTCAAGTTTCTCCACATGCATTTTTAATAAGTTACAATGGCCTTTCTGCTGGATGTGCTTTTTAAGCAGAAATGCACAGTAATTATAATAAGGTTAATGCCACGAGTGTCCCAGGGAACAGCTGTACCAAGCCTGAACCATGCTGACAGGACATGATTGTTTAACCCTGGGATAAAGTCATCTCCATTTTCAAAATATATGATGGCCCGTGTGTTTGTGAAGATCATGGTGAGCTGGGGACCAATTTAAGCGCAAAGTTTGGCCTTGTGCACTTAACGTAAATATGAGGCTATTATTTCATTAAATAAACGTTACCAGCAAAGCTGTGATCAACACAGAGGCATTTTAATGGCGGAGATTCTGTGTCACTGAATTTCATGATAAAGACCGAAAGGCTGAGGGGCAAAACACGAATGACATTTTGCAGTGAAACTGAGCTCAAACTCTTTGGTTCTGGTATTTTCATTCAAGACCAGCATATGGAACAGGGAAACTTAGCAAAACTGGAATTCTTCCAACACTGGCCTCTGCTCCTGGAGGCTAAGCCAGCAGATTATAGCCAAGGGGTTCCCAAACTGCCTCAGGTATAACCTTTATTTATGAGAAACATGCTGATTAAGGTAGAGCCCAAAAGAACTCTGTATTCAAGTGAAATTGTGCTACATGTATATGTGAGTGCACAGTATTGAGTTCAGGTTGTACACATTTTGGCAGCACTCAAAGCTCAGCAAACACTGGAACTCTCACTTTAAGCCACAAGAACATATGAAGCCCTGACACTTTGAATTTGCCATTTAGAGCCCTCAAAGAACTTCATTAAGACTTGTGACTTAACTTTAGTTTCCCTCTTAAGGACTTAAAACTTTTGAGATTAGCTTGGAGACACCTTCAACTTTATTTATAAAGATTTAGAAGCAGTTTTGTTTCTTACTGACAACTTCTGAAGCTAAAAGGAGCTGAAACTGCAGTATGATCAATGGCCACTTGCCGCTGGCTCCAAAAGTGACCCAATCCTCACCGATTCTCACGTTAAAATATCCAACTTTACAATAGAAATAAACATGTTTGTCAGCTGCTAGAAGAAATATTTTAGTATCTATATCTAGTGTGCTCTTTGTGACAACTATATTAGAGTGTATTTTTTTTTATAATCCATTAAAATTCTATTACAGCTTTAAATTTGCATCATTAGGAAAAATTTATTTCCTGACTGGTTGGTGAGTGGATGGTGGAGGATGCTAATAATAATAATAATAATGCCTTAAACTTATATAGTGCTTTTCACGGTACTCAAAGCACTTTAAATTCTGTACATTATTCATTCACACCTCAATCATACTTGGTGGTGGTAAGCTACTAATGTAGCCACAGCTGCCCTGGGGCAGTCTGACAGAAGCGTGGCTGCCAATTCGCCCCTCTGACCACCACCAAACACATTCACACTTAGGCAGTGTCTTGCCCAGGGACACAATGACAGCACACGCTCAGACGGGGGCTCGATCCCACGACCCTCCCACCTACCTACTGCGCCACTGCCACTGCTGACATTTGCTAGTTGAAAATGGTCGCAAAGAAGGTGCTGCATCAAAAACCTCCTCGTGATTGCTTTTGTCAGGTTGTCATAGCCTGTGGTTTGCATGGAAGAAGCTGGCTTTTCTGTAAACAGCTTCCATTTACTCTCTGAGCATTAGTGAAACTTGAAAAGTGTGATGCAAACCGCAAATGTTCAAAGTAAAAGTTGCGCCTTGCAGATGAAAGCATTTACTTTGAAGGCCCATTTCCAATTTGCATTACACATTTCACACTACTAATTGGCAAGTAATTTGCAAATGTTTGCAAACAAGTCAGGATCTTTCATATAAACTATGGGTCGCTGCAACCTACTACTGACCGCTCTTTTCCCTTGCGACCAATAGTCACGGGGTCACTGCCTGGTGTCTAGGCTCGTACGACTGGATCCTTATTGAACTAAACCTCTCAAGTGTTGTAATGTTGGTGCCTTTTGAAGCATTATTACTGTAATTTTCAGAGAAATAATATACCCTGATATGCAGTTAATTGTACCAACAGCCCCATCCAAGAAATTTTTGCTCCAGTTTTGGCAAGTGAAATTTTAGTATCTGTGTCTGAATGTTGTACCCGTACAGTCTCATGATAACTTGGCATTCCATCCCCTCCAGAAATGGCCAAAAACAAGCCCAGACCAAGGCTTAAAATAAGATATAAAATCATGCTGAACTCAGAGTTCAGCATGATTTTATATCTTAAGTACAATAAGGAGCTAAATTTACACAGCCCATGACAAAGTTAATTAAACATACTCCAACACACAGTCCTCATGAGCTGACTGACCTGTAAAGACAGCTCTCAGCTGCTTTGCCCTATAGTTCCTCAAAGTTTGATAGGCTGGGGAGGTTTTGACATCTGGGAGTCAAAAGAAGAGATTAGAATTAAGAGAGACAAGGTGCACAGAGACAAGCCCAGCAGGTTAATGATCACTGTGCCACTGCAGGCTCCGGCCATCTGGTTAGCTTGCAATAGAAGCTGTTTCTGGTCAACAAAGATGAAGCTTTAACAGAGGTAGGATGTGATCTGGTGGCAGAGTGACCATGTAGTAGAAATCTGGGAGAAGGTGCTTATTAAGGGTGTAAGGTGTAGTGCCGCACATGCTTCCAGTTAATTAAGATATGAGCTACAGGTGACAGTGATGCTAACAAGGATAGAGGCATCGTTGCCTCTTAGTGAGCAGAGTCTGTCAGTATGACAGACAGCGACTCTCCAGAGTGTGACCTTATGGTTTTCAACAGTCCAAGTGTGAGAGAATTACACAGTCTGAAAAACAAAGTTCACCTCTGGGATGTCACAGAAAAGCAGCTCTAGTGCATCCAGTCCAGATGCCTTCTCCTCTTAATCTGGACCACAAACTTGGATCTAAGAATTTGTATGACACGTGCAGCTTGTTCACCCCTTTTCTCGTTTTTAGGTGTTGGTAGAAACCAAAATCACACTGAAAAAAAGGTGAGTATTAACCTAAGTTGCTCTTTCTGTCATTCCAACTAAAAAAAAAAAAAATTCCATTTGCTGGTGATGACGACAAACACACTGCTTTGGCATTGCCATTACAGGTGATGTTTTCACTGCATAAAATATTATCTTAACCAGTCACTCTCAAAGAAGAGAGAAAAATATGCTAAACCATCTGTTTTCAGTACATTGATTCATTGGTAAATTCGTAACATCTGACCTTTTATGCTAATTTTTATTCTTGGACTCTTCTATTAACTTCACAATTCAAAGTCCTCCTTATTTATCTTATATTGGGCCTATGCCTAAGTTCATCTACTGTCTGAAACAAGGAGTTCTCAATCCCTTCTATTTAAGGGCTCCCTCTTAAAACCTTTTTTTTTTTTTTTGATTAGATGCCCCTCAGTGGTTTCTGCAGACAGAACCAGGTGCTCGTGGGAACACCTACTTCACTTGTCTGGAAATTCAAAAAAATCAAAACTACTGACATAGTTAAAAAAAAAAAATCATCAAAGCAGTTTATGTTGGAGAAAAGTACTTCAATTAGTTTAGTGGAAAAATCATAGTTTTGGTTAAAATACACCCATTCACAATGTAAAGCAGGAGTTCAAATGTAGCTCCAGCCATCCACAGCAAGCTTCTCTAACATTTCTTTTGTAAGTACAGATGTAAAATTTCTTCAGACCATGGTTTAGGTTAGAACCCAGTTTTCAAACCATAGTTTTGGTTCATACTTTTTTTTCATATTTATTGACCTCTAGTGGACTGCCGTGTACATTGAAAATTCTGCAAAAGTGGTATTCAGGGTATTGCGATGTGAAGTCCTGAGCAAATCTTAATTTGTGATCTGAGAGTGAGACTAGCTTGAAGAAAAGGGGGAAGAAAAAAAAACCCTTTTTGGCTCTCTTCTAACCTCTGCAGAGTAGTTCTTAAGTGGACAAACTTTCCAGGGCAGATGGAGCAGGAGGTTGGGACATATCTACTGTACTTTATCTCACTTTGCTAAGGGAATGCCCTCTTGGTGATTTTAATCAGATCCAACAGTGGATAAAACTGTGGGAAACTGAGCTTTTGGCTCTCAGTAATTACTTCTAAATACAGTACTGTGCAAAAGTCTTGAACCACCCCTCATTTCCTGCTATTTTGTGTCCAAGGAGCCAGACTTTCTTGTAACTACTGGTCTTGAACAAAAGTTCTCCTAAGACAGTTCAGGCTGTGTTGAATAAAGGTCGTCATATCAAATACTGACTTTCAAGCTCATTAGAATTGTACAAACTGTACAGTTCTAATATAAAAAGATATCAACAGACAATAAGGAAAAAGAGAATAAGTGCCCTCTAAATGAACATTTTTAAGGTCCAACTATTTCTGTATTCAAAAGGAGGTCTTAAGGTTGCAGCTGAAAGCACAGCAGTCCATCTCGTCTCGCTACATTTACTGATTTTCTCTGTCTAACACAGCACCCTCCTCTCGCCAATCCACCCACCAAGACAGCAGAGAAACATATTGCTCCTATTATACCCTGGCCTTTGGTTTTCCATAGAAAGCAGTGATTGTGTTTCCGCTGGAGTGCAGTGATGTAGATGATGGGTTTGGCAGGCAGCAGACGGGCCTGCTCTGTTGAGCTAACACTCTGATGGAGGAGAATGGGACAGGAAGAGGCATGAAAAATGGTGCAGTGTTTAGCGCTGCTTGGCACCGCTGCTGTGGGTTCACTGAGTCAGAAACGAAGAGGCCGTCTTTGTGGGGTATGACTGTCACTGCTGGATGACAGATTGCATTCCGGGGCCTCTGAGAGAAGCGCAGAGGATGAGATAATGGTTATGAAATAAAAGTCTCCCAAACTGTGAAAACAGACAAAATACAGCTGCATAAACTGCCAGTTTTAGGTGAAATATTTAGCAATACAACAAAAACTAAAACTGCGTGCAGAAAATGTCATCCCCGAGCAGCACATTCACACCATTGAAATTCCTTATTGTGTTTGAACAACTGCATTGATCTGTAAGCATTTTTTTTTTTGACATGAAACATCAAGACTTGGGTCTCAAGGAAACAATCTGACAAACCAGCCTGAAGAAGTCAACAAATTGGTTTTTACAAGGGTTTAATCAGTGCGGCCTCCCTCAGATTGGGATTAGTATTAATTCCCTCCACTCAGTGTTCACCTATCAGGAGTCAGTAGACCTTAAAGCCACTTTTCAAGCCTAACCAAAACAAAATTAACAGAGGAGGGTAAAAGACTATTAAATAGTTTTCATTTATTTCACGGTTATTTGCTTCTCATTAGACAAAAAATGTACCCTACTCTCAAGTCAAACCACTGAGGTCACAAAGTCACATCCCTCGAAGCCTGCATATTGTTTGGAGTCCTGTGAACTTGAGACTCCTGTACATGTTGCTATCGAACCACATTAGCCTAATATTACTTTAAAATTACTCCAGGAAATCGACCAGGACTTTGTATGCTTATTTCTACCATTAGATAATAATTAGACTTCCTCAAGAGTGTAATTTGCAACACAGACACAAAAGAAGTGCACTTTAAAACTTGTTGTGCAGTGTTGCAATGTTTGTATTTCCCCCCTTTGCCATTGATAAAAAAAAAAATATATATAGGAAAGTTTTGGGTATGGGCAACTGAATGGACTTACTGTTACTGCAATAGTAACTTGAAATAAGTCAAATGTAGATCTCTGGGTGGGAAATAAAGATCCAATGACCTGGCAGTCTGACAGTCACACGAGTGTGAAGTTTAAAGGAAGTACATACAGCCTAAAAACTCCAAGTAGTTACATTATGTCAATAAAGGCTAAATACGTGTATTGTTCTGTGATCTCTGATATTTTGTCTCACTATTATAAAGGCCAATAAGTCTGCTTAAGACCATAATTAGACTATAATTTATGAGCACAGTGTCTAATTAGGGTACGTCTATGCATGTTTACCATCTAATAGACAACATGTTTGAATCAGATTAGACTAAAGGATGGCCTGTTGTGTCTCATTAGTGAACTGCAAAATAAAGTGCCACACATTATTCTGAGAAGCATGTTACCAAACCCCCAGTGACTTTTATACATGAAACAAAACAACATTATCATTCATTTGAAATCAACTGTTTGTCCACTCAATAAAGGTGCATTCTTTTTGGTTTATTTTCCACAAACACCCTGAGCTAAATGTCTGGCTATTTAGCGGCCAAATAAATGTTCTGCTCTCTATTCCCAGGTAGTCTGTTTATCTAACTATTCTTGGTGGAAGGCAGCATGCATACTCTGGATTTATCAGAGCTTTCTTCCCTTGGAAACAACTTCTTGGTGCTGAAAAACAATGCTCATTGAGACTGAACATACACTAAAGGTGCTCTAAGAAGTGAAAGAGGCTATAAAGCTGCAAGATTTGCAACGCTGGTTGTAATTCTCTTTGGATTTGTCACTGCACCTTTCTTTTATGGCATTTGTTCTATTAATAATATACATACTGACAACTTAAAATAATAAAATGAGTATATGCAGTCGTCAAGCAAAGGCAAAGTAAGTAAACCTAAGACATGAGAATTCTGTACTAAATGTATTTGCACAGAAAAAAAAAAACAAAAACAAGCTGAGTTCCTTCTGAAGCAAGACAAGCTGGTGATGTGGTTACCCTCCTCACTGTCACACATTTCCACTAGTCATATGATCATCAGTTCTCACTGATCATTGCAACACTGTAGGAAAACTCCCATCAGCTCGACGCCTATCACTCCCTGCTATCCACTGATCAAAATCTATAAATGGAGGCAGTGCCGCACAGCGCATAAACATGGTTAATGAATAAATACACAACATTAAAACCACTGACATGAAGTGAATAATAATTATGTCATTATAACTGTGCCCATCAGAGGGTGGGATATATTACGCAACAAGCGAACCACCAGTTACTGCTGTTGATGTGTTGTAAGTCAGAAAATGGGCAAAGCATCTGAGCATCTTTGAAAATAGTGTGACAGCTGGTTCAAAACATCTCCAAAAACGCAGGTCTAATGGGATATTTGCAGCAAAAGTGGTCCAAATGAGGACAACCTTATTTGCCTGGCCAGGTTTTGTTTTTTTGTTTTTTTTTTATACAAAACATGAACAGCCACCTGTGTGTGCATCATTTACCAAGGGAAGAGATGGCAACAGGATGCAATATGAACAGAAGGAATCCTTGAAGAGAAAGTGTGATGCTCAGGGCAATTTCCTGCCAGGTCCTGCTTTTTTGGATAAATTTTACTTTGACAATTACTATAGTGCTGTGAAAAATTATTTACCCCATTCCTGATTAATTAATTTATTTATTGCATATTTATCACACTTAGATGTTTCAGATGGTCAAATTTTAATACTAGACAAAGATAAGGGTTTGGGTTGGCAGTGAACCACGGTGAGAACCATTACCCACAAACAGAGAAAACATGGAACAGTTGGTTTACCTTCCCAGGCCAGCCTACCAAGAGTGGGCCAGAATTCCTGCGCAGAGATGTGAAAGACTGGTTGCCAGTTATCGCAAGCACTTGATTGCAGTTCTTGCTGCAGAGGGTGGCACAATCACTTATTAGGTTTAGGGGCAATTACTTTTTCCACATATGTCGAGACTTTTTTACCTTAATAAATGAAACCATTTAAAAGTGCATTTTCTGTTTACTTGGGTTATTTTTGTCTAATATTAAAAAATGTTGATCAGAAACATTTAAGTGAGACAAATATATAAAATAACTAAAATCAGAAAGATAAAATAGGTAAAAAGGAAGAATACTTTTAACAGCACTCGCAACACATGCAGCCCTTCATGACAGGAGCACTCGTGTATTGCCCTGAGTGGGGTGCAAAAAGCTCTGGTGGCTGCATCTGAGCCATGCCCAGTGGGGCAATGGTATCTTTCTGTAGGATTAAGTGTCCTGTCACACAGTAAAGAGGTCCAAGAATGATTTGAGCGAAGTTCTGTCCAACTCACCACCAATCTGCTGCTATTGTCTTGGAGCCAGATACCACAAAATACCTTTGTAGGCCTAAGGGAGTCCACTGCTTGAAGGGTCAGAATCAGGACGGGGGGAAGCCGCACAATTTTAGCTAGCTGGTTTTAATGTTGGGGGTGATTTTGTATGTCATCTTCTAGTCTGCTTTTCTTATTAATCTTGGCTTGATAAATAAGGGTCACAATTCTTCAGCACAGCTTAGGTCATGAGTATGAGAGAAGGCTTTTAATAATGTGCAACATGCATACCAAGTGTGTTCCAGCCAAGGGCAACCAATAAAGAAAGCCCTTGCAAAGTGACCGGTGGAAGTTCTCAATCTGAAAGCTCCTGTCAGACTAAACAAACAGCAGCCATCTGCATCAGCCAGAATATCATGACTTTGATGAATCTTTGCATAAAGCAAAGTGACACCAACAATCACCACAGTCTCTCTAAATGAGAGGGGGGAGCAGGTTGGAAAGACAGGCAGAAACACATAGAAAGAGCATGAAATTAGAATCTGACTCGACCTCCGCAATCCACTTATCTTGCTGCTGTCTAGTTACATTTGGAGCCAAAAGCTGAAAGCATTTGAAATGTTTTTGTGTTTTTGTGGAGAAAATGCAATATGACACTGAAAGCTTCAACAGCAAGGACAAGAAGATATACACAAGAGCATGAAGAATCTGCTGCTGGCTTGACTGTCATTTTTCTTTCTGAGCATTTTGCCCTTGGCTAGATTTTCCACAAATTTCCTCATTACAAAACACAATGTTCTGCAGCAGAGCCGTGCACAGCCAGACTTGTGCCAACAGGAAACGGATGTTAAACAGCAGGGGAAACATTTACTGTTCTAATTTCGTTGAGCTACATTTGTTTTGTTTTGTTTTTTTCCCCCCTTACAGCAAACAGTGCAGGTGTGGGAAATGCAGAATGTCAGAGGGAGAACAGGTAGTGACATGATGTGTTTAAAAAGCTGTGTTTGAACCTGAGGCGTCCCAGTGAAAGTAAATCTGAGAAGTTGTTTAACTTTCCTGCACTGGGAGGATAGTTTACAAAATAAATCAATTATTAAAACGTAATTTTCAATCAAACTCTGCAGCCAGAAACACAAAACACAGGAGCTAAAGTTTATATACTGTAGGTCTCTTGCTCCTAGCTTTGTGTTAGCGTCATAGTTCAGCATCCACATCACTACAGGCACTGCACCCATCCACCTGTCAATGTCCCAATCAGCTGTCCCCCCTCTTGACCCCGAGAAACTCCTTTACCTGGGACAATACCTCATTAGTAACCCCAAGTGTGCAATCCACCCTTTTACAAATAAGAACCATAGACTCAGACTCAAAGATGCTGCACAAGCAATCTATTTCAGAACATTTAAGGTGAGGGAAATTGTTGTCAGTGAAAGTGCACGCTGGCAGAGTCAAATGCCATCATTTTGCAGGTTGAAGACACCACAGCAAGAATCTGTCTGAACTGTTCCATCCCAAAAGGTTTACTGATGAAAATGTTCCCACCCAGCCATCCATCCATCATTACATTTTCAGTGCAAAGGCCACGAGCCTGGAGCCTGTCGACACTGGTCTTGAAAACGTGCCTTAAAGTTATCTGGATCGTTCTTCTCATACATGCCCTGCATCACGTTCACATGCCACATTAGTGTTAATGAAGTGCTAGTAAAAAAAAAAGCTTACAGAAAAAAAGGGACACAGCAGTGCAGCAAATAGAAAAGACACAAGTCTCAGTTAAACCACCCTGCTGCCTTCCTCTGCCTGCCCACTCTCCATCAGTACCCAGCAGTTCATCTTGGATCCTTCTTCTGCATTCTGGACTTGTCTCCCAAGCCTAGCTCATCTGCTCTTTATGTAACATCACTAATTTCCCCGATGCTAGTCCCCAGTTATCTTACCTGGCTTCGTAGTGACAGTCCATTCCCTCTCTCCACAGACATCACTCCTGTTTCCTGTGCTCGCTCAGACTGGGTCTTTCCGTTTCCAGTAATTTCCTCTGTTCCCCAATTTGTATTGTAAATAAATCACCCTGAGCATCTGAATGTAGCTGCTTGTCTCATGGGTCTGTTAGGTCAGGGCCATGACAGACCGGGACTCTGAAACAGGGTCAATTCGTTTCCACTTAACGAGCTGATGGTTCTCGCCATCGTGCTGTGTGCAAGTTTGTTTTGCAGAGAAAAAACAAAACAAAGCAAAAACAAAACAAAGTGTTTGCGGATTAGGACGTGGAAATTAGTCATACTTATTCAGAAATGTCAGCACAGAGAATGAAAACATAATTAATTCAGGGTCTACTGTCACTCCCAACAATCTATGCACTCTGTGTTTGTGCAGCTTTTCTTCCTTCAGTCATTAGCCTCTTTAACCTGAGGCCGTCACTCATTTTATTTACAGGCTTAGAGTTTAGTCATTACTTTGGATGATTCACAAATGCCATGTCTTGTAATATGAGTGCTATGATGGATTTTCTGAAAAAGAAAAAACTTTTATCCAGCGCATTGAAAAAAATAATTGCATTGCCTCAGCTATACAGAAAAACTGCTCCCATTTCCAAATAGTTTTATGCGATTTTTGTGTTTTTAATGAGTTTTATTTGTTTGTTTTGTTGCAGTTTGGTCTTTTTTTCCCACCTTTTGCTATATGTCATAGATATCGTTTTCATAGCGGCGTGAACTTGTTTCATTCAGTACATATTTGTAAAGATATTTACCAACTGCATTTTATTTTTCTTTGTTCTTTATTAAAATTGTTTACTTGATAACATTTCATTTTCTAAACTTTCAATCAAAGCTTTTGAGAACTAAATCAAATTAAGCATATTTTGATTTCCAGCAATCAAAATTTAAATTTAATTACAAGCAATTAATCTAATAGGATGCTGATTGAAACAAAAGAAAAAAGGATGTGTATGAATAAAGAAAATGGAAACAAAGGCAGAATTTTGCACATTGGACTAGATAACTGATAAGTTATAGATATGCACACATCAAAAACATTTCTTAGAAACTTCCAGTGTTTCACTTTTTTCTTGCTGGCCTTGTGCACACTCACGTGCACGTCTGTTTAACAGGAACATTTTCATACCCAGAGTGGGAAAAATCAACTGAGACACACACACACACACACACACACACACACAGCATTTGCAAAGTTGCTCGCACACACAGCTCTTTGAATTCCATTTGCCCTATAAACCTCCCAAAACTCTTCTTAATTCCATCCATCCATTCATTAATTCTTCCTTTCAAAAGCGAAGCCAGGAGAGTAATCCACAATCTCAGGATCTTCTCTTTTTTGGCTTCCAAATGCAAATGGAAATCCTTGTTCTACAAACGGCTTATTGAATGGCTTAGAGAGGCAGCTGCTGCTTCTCACTGGTGTCCTGCAGCTGAACGAGAAGTTCATCTATTGATGCTTGCGACCCAGACGATCCTCTGAAGCTCTAATTTCTCACCTTACTTCACCAGAATGATAAAGTGAAAGCAGAGTACCGATTAGTACACTGTAATTACACTGAAAAAGAACATTCCATTCTTTACTTCCAAAACTTTATTTCTATTGAAAATCTTGCGGCAGGTTTCAGCAATAGTAACTCTTGCGAGTCAAATGTAGTGTCGTCCAGTTTAGATTCACTCTCTTCCAAAAAGCAACTTACACTGGCAGACTTTGCAAGCTGTTATTATGGCCTGTAGTTCAATTTTAAATTTAAGATACCTCTAGAGGGTACATGAATATAATTGGTTGATTGGGCTAGAGACCTATCCACAACTAATCTAGCAATTTAATGCTTTTTACTTACTTAAATTGATCTTTTCCAATATTTAATCAAGAAACCAAGTTTTGGTGCCTAAACTTGACCAAACAACACTATAAATCTCATGTAAACAGGCAGCGAAAGCAAAACTTATACTTGCCTCCTGACATCGCAACTTGTAATTTCATGAACTGTCATGGTCCTGGGCTTTGCACCCACAGTTTTATCTTTCTGGATTCTATATTGGTTATAATCTGTGATGTTTGAAATCCTTGGTTCATAGCTTTCAGGGTTTTTTTGTTTTTGTTTTTACATTTGTATGTATGAAGTATGTCTATATTGCCAAAAGTATTCACTCACCCATCCAAATCATTGAATTCTGGTGTTCCAGTCGCTTCCATGGCCACAGGTGTACAAAACCAAGCACCTTGGCATGCAGACTGCTTCTACAAACATTTGTGAAAGAATGGGTCACTCTCAGGAATTCAAGTGCGGCCTTTGAGGTGTGGCGGATAAATACAGCAAAATAAAAGATACGGCCAGCATAAAAACTGTGATATTTTCTAAATATGATAATAAACGTGAATCCAAGCTTGAATCCAACACCGTCAGAATCCCTGCAGTAACAGGAAGCTTGGATTTCACATGGAGAGTGGCTGCAGAGCTGCTGCGTTGTGCACCGGAGAGTGGCAGCTGGGTCCGCCCCACTATCTCCGGTGTCGCTAAATATATATGGTAAATGGACTAGTTCTTATACAGGGCTTTATATGAGCTTTATGTAGGTCAGGCGGGTGTTGGGGACCTCTGGTGTAAAGCACGCAGCCACTGGACTCTAGAGTAGTGAAGAGGTGTTCTCTGGAGCGACAGATCACACTTCTACATCTGGCAATCTGATTGGCGAGCGTGGGTTTGGTGGTTGCCAGAAGAATGGTACTTGTCTGACTGCATTGTGCCAAGTGTAAAGTTTGGTGAAGTGGGGGGGGGGCGGTTGTTTTTCAGGAGTTGGGCTCGGCCCCTTAGTTCCAGTGAAAGGAACTCTTAATGCTTCAGCATACCAAGACATTTTGGACAATTTCATGCTCTCAACTTTGTGGGAACAGTTTGGGAATGGCCCCTTCCTGTTCCAACATGACTGTGCACCAGTGCACAAAGCAAAGTCTATAAAGACATGGATCAGCGAGTTTGGTGCGGAAGAACTTGCCAGCCTGCACAGAGGCCTGACCTCAACTTCAGAACACCTTTGGCATGAATTATAGTGCAGACTGCAAGCCAGGCCTTTTTGTCCAACTTCAGTGTCTGATCTCATAAATGTGCTTCCTGAAGAATGGCCAGAAATTTCCATAAACACTTTCCAGAAGAGCTGAAGTTGTGAAGCTGCAAAGGGTGGGGTGACATCATATTAAAACCTATGGATTAAGAATGGGATGTCACTTCAGTTCATATGTGTTTGAAGGCAGATGAGTGAATACTTTTGGCAGTGTAGTGTAATTCTCGTTACTTTTGTAATTTGGGTTTTGCTGGCATTTTGAGTTATTTATGTCTTTGTCTCTATGTTAGGTATTTCCCTCTTCTGTTCCTTCCTGTTTTATTTTGATACTGTGGTTGGTGGAGAGTGGGATGAAGAAGGTTCTCTCCTACCACCTTGAGGCAATTGTTTGTTGTGATATAAATAAAACGTAATTAAATTGAATACTCCGTCATCTCTCGTGTCTATTTAGCTTTACTGCCTCATTGTCCTTGATTTGTTTCAGTTGTGTCTTGTTACCCCAGTGTTTCTACATTACTTTGCCCTAGGTGTGCTTTGTCTGACCATCTGTTCAAACATCCCTTTGTTTACCACCCTTTTGTGTTTCTGCCATTTGTTTTTGCTTATAGACTTTATCTTCATGGAACTTCTTCTCTACCATCATTAATAAGTGTGTTTTGAGATGACCTTGCCTGTTTTCAAGTCCTTGTATTGGGTCCACTTTCTAACAACCCATGACACTTGTCCACAGGATATTACACTATGATGCACCAACTGAGCAATTGGGTGCACAAGTTTGAATTTATTTTGGATTTTGTCTAATCCAAACAGGGTCAAAATTGTACATAGAAGCTCAAATCTATACCTACCACCCCCACTGATATTCGGTTAAATGTCCGTTAGCAAGTTGCACCTTGACCAGATGCTTTTGGTAGCTATCAACAAGCTTCTGGCATAATTCTGGCTGGATTTTATGCCTTTTAAGCATAGTCCTCAAATTTTCAATAGGGTAGAGTTTGGGGATTTGGGATGACCATTCCATAAGCTTAATGTCAGCCTGATTTATCCATTCCAAAAACCGTTTTGATGTGTCTTTGGGATCATTGTCCTGTTGGAACACTCAGTTGTGTCCAGGTTTCAACCATCTAGCTGTTGATCCAGCTGATGATCACTAAGAGACGTTAATAGGCCTTATAATATATATATATATATATATATATATATATATATATATATATATATATATATATATATAGAGAGAGAGAGAGAGAGAGAGAGAGACTGTATGTATATTTTGTGTGGATCAGAGAAAATCCTAAATAAATTCGAACTTGCATCCAATTCTTGTTTTTAAAGACATTAAAGATGTGTGCTGTACAATCATTCCACCCTGGAAAAAGAACAGTTCAAAGAGCTCATTAAAAGCCCAAAATTACAATGACATTCATGCCCGTGATGAGTGTATGTAAACTTCTGACCACAACTGCACTTATCCATGGACTCCCCAGGTGTCATCATGGCCACCCCAAATCAAGTATAATCCTGGCACTAGCAGTCATACTACAGCAGGGCAGTATTTTAAGAAGACCACCTTGAGTGGTTAGGGTCTGGTGCTATATTAGGTGAGCATTTTCACTCTTAAGTTCAGTGTATTTTGGTTCATTTCACCTCATGACATAAAGAAACTGCTTTTGCTTCTTTTGTATTGAAAATTGAGAACCACAGAATCACCAGTGTAAGAAGCAATTCCTTAGGACTGCTTCACACATAACAGGCATGTTTTAGTGCTAAAACATTCTCCCCTCCTCTCGTCACCTGAAATAACTGAATAACTGTAAAAAGGTCTTAATGATTTGAAGCAATGGTTTGAAATGATTTAAAGCTTTTATGGGACACTTTAATGTTAAATCATCCCATAAAATGTGACAGAAGGAGCATCATTTATATGCTAATATGAAAGTGATTTTGAGCATTGCTGCTTTTACATGTCAGTAACATGAATTTCATATCAGCTGTGTTAAAATTTCAAGGGACTTAAATAAGGAGAGAAACACGTCATCTGTTGAGGTCAGTCTGTTTGATCAAACACAGACTGCTGTGCTTGTCACAAGCACACACTACATTTTGCAACTCATTCCTTTAAAGCAAACAATTACATTCTCTGCATTAAATTGCATTAAGGTGAACTGAAGTGAGTCAAATGGAATCAAATTGAACCAACTTCGACTGGAGCGAACTGAAGTGCCATTGAATTTGTCATCTATTGAAATGAACTCAACATAGAGAGTACAGACCTGTGCTGCTGGTGGCTGATAAGCAGAGCACAGTATGTATGTGTGTGTCTGTGTGTGTAAGGCCTGTATCTCCTGTTTGATCAGTGTAGTTGGGATTGTTGTTACTGAATGTCAGACACTTCTATGCATTGCACGGTTTGGCAGATGCAGACTGAGCATTGTGTCAGCACTGGCAGTCACCCACCTCGACTGTAAGCTGCATGTGCAGAGTCGCGTGTGTGTGTGTGTGTGAGTACGAGATCTAACACAGAGACAGGAGAGAATGAGTTCTCAGTGTGTGCAGAGTGTGAACACAAAGCTCACTGTACAACAAAAACAATATCAAAATTGGATCTCTTTCAGCAAGGCAGAGTAGTATATAGCAGAGCAAAGGTAACAGAGTAGTAGATGCATCATAATAGTAAGTCTGCAGATTACTGGATAAAGTATAATATATATAAAATAATAAAAAAGGCGTCATATGAGACATTTTGGTTTGTTACAATCTTTGTTTATTGTGTTCTATTTCCTCAGCGTCTTCCTTTTCCATTTGCCTGCTCTGTTCCTCCACCCTACTCTTTATGTTTACTTCCTGCATTATTTAAAAGGTTCTTCGAGTGGCTTTCTGTGCTCTTCACTTCTTTCTCTTTCTTGGCTTGATTTAGTTCACCTGTGCCTGATCATCCTTTTCCCTGGTGTGTGTATATTGTCTGCATGTTCTCGACCCCTGAATCCTGGGCATGGCTGAGTTTCTCAGCGGCTCAGTTGTGGCCACCAGAGCTGTTTGCACCCCAGGTAAGACAATGCCTGTGACTGCACAAGATAAGTTGTTGATGGTGCAATTTGAAAACCATATGAAAGACAGAATAAAATCTCATGCACACATTCACCGTATTCTCAGGGAGCAGCCGTTGTCCTTCAGCTGGCTAACAGTTCTGATTTCAGTTTTCTGGATTTTGTCAGGATTTCTGATTCTCCTGTCTCTCACCTGTACTGCACATGCAGCTGTTTAGAAGTTCTTGGTTTCAGCTTCTTCTTGCTATTCCCAGTTGTGTCTACATAATCTGTCAGTTTGTGAACTTTTGGTCATAAAGTTAATCCCTTATTAATGGCCTTATTTTAGATTATTCTCAAACATGTCAGAGTGAAGAGGAGCGAGTGTCTGTTACGATATGCAGCAGCTCCTCTCTTTCATGCTCATAATAAGCTCTCCTAGCGGCCCAGCTTGGAGCCATAACAGAGACTCAGTTAAGAATCGGCGCTAATTAAGAAATATACAGTATGACAGCCTCCTCAAGTACAGCTGCCAATCATAAGATATTATAATTAGGGAGGACATATCTGATGTATATCAGAAAAATGACTAGTTCACCCGTAGGTGGTGCAGAGGAGCTGCGGAGTTAATTGCTAAACTATTGACTGTGGATTTTGAGTAAGAAGAAATTGTAACACATTCAAGATTTAAAAAATAATGTAGCAGCTATCTATCAAGAAATACTTCAATGATGAAAACTATGATCAAAGTTTTCTAGTCAGCTATAAGGTTTTTAAATCAGTATTTAAAAGTCAAAAAAGGCATTTGATGTTTTTTTTTAAAAATGACACATCATCAGTTACAAAGAACAAAGTACTTTGCAGGTAAAAGCCATGCTAAAAATGTTTCTGTCTATAAGCCAAAAGGATCAATAAATCCACAATTTGGGACCAAAATTGCAAAAACAACAGAATACAGCTTCTGGATTGGTAATTTGAGATCCAGTGTCTATCCAGTATATTAGGCATACTGAGGGAGAAGTTCATAAAAGATTTAAGGACAAGGACTGTGATCAGAAAAACTATCTGAAGACAAAGTCAAAACAAGGACTGGTCTAATTTTATTTTTAGTTAAAACTTTGAAATTTGTTCTCTGTTTATCAGTTTGTATAATCAGTTTAGCTTGTGTTTATGGAGCCTCACAAATAATAAATGGCAGATGTCAAATTCCTAATATGCAACTGAAAATGCAGGCCAAAGTTATTAGTAATGATACATTTCCTGTCATTGGAGTGGAATGCAAAAATATACTGTGATTAAAAGTCTGCACAGTTCCTCCCTTTTATGTTTACCACCACTTTTTAGATCCACTGTTTTTTTCTTCTAAATGAACAGATGGATAGAACACGGGGTCACCTATTTTAGATGCATTTTTCAGGTCAGCAAGAGATTCAGTAGTTATACCGAGTTGAAGAAATCAGAATATTTGATCAGAATTAAAAAGACTAGAAAATTGGGTTGGAAAATAGTGGTTGCAGTTTTCAGGCTCACATGCAGCCCTGTGTTCTCATACATGTTTTATGTGCAACGTGGCTCTGCAGTAGAGTTCAAACACGGTTTTGTATCCATCCATCCATCCATCCATCCATCCATCCATCCATCCATCGTCTTCCGCTTATCCTGTTCAGGGTTGCAGGGGGCTGGAGCCTATGCCAGCTGTCAAAGGGGCAGGATACACCTTGTACAGGTCACCAGCCTGTCGCAGGGCTAACACAGAGAGACAGACAACCATTCACACTCACACCTATGGGCAATTTAGAATCACCAATTAACCTAATCCCAGTAACAAACCCCTGTGAGTTTGTATTGAATAACTAAATTGCAAAATTGCTTTTTTTTTAACTTAAATAAGTGCTATTTAAGTAACAGTTCAGTTTTAGTACATGTTTCAGCTACAGTAAAAGTGCTAATGCACATATGCTTCTCAGAATCATTAAATTATATTATGACATCATTACTGAGTCATTAATCTGCATATCACTTCAATATTGCAGCTCAAGGTGATTTCAACAAACCTATATACTGCTGTGTATCTATAATAATTCAGATTTGTGGTTCGGGCCTTTCTGTGTGGAGTTTGCATGTTGTCCCCGTGTTTGTGTGGGTTTCCTCCCACAGTCCAAAGACATGCAGTTAGCGGGGTTAGGTTAATTGGTGACTCTAAAGTGCCCGTAGGTGTGAATGGTTGTCTGTCTCTCTGTGTTAGCCCTGCAACAGGCTGGCGGTCTGTACAGGGTATCCCCTGCCTCTCACCCTTTGACAGCTGGGATAGTCTCCTGACCCTGAAAAGGAAAAGTAGAAAAGGATGTATGGATGAATTGTAATATAAGTATCCTTGTGTGTGAAAAAAACAAGAAGAAAAACGTTATAAAGGCCTTGGAATGGTACCAAAGTCCACCATCAGACAAACTGCTCTCCCATGATGGAATCAAATCATGTACGTCATTGCTGTAAGAGAATTCTTCAGATACGGTTTAGCGTGAACATTTCCTTAAGTGCTAAGTACTTGTGAGAAGGCACTCACTGCAGTTCTCTCACTCTGGAGCCAAAACACAGACTCTGTTATTTAACATTTAAACCACAGTGTAAATGAGAGAATGAGAGAAGACGACAGAGGGATGAGCACTGAGGTTAGAGAGAGGTAGGATCTGCTCAGCGAGCCAAAGATAAATCTATGTGAAAAATGAAACAGTCTGTAACAGACAGCAAGGCGAAACTAGGGAAGTCAAGTCACGTTCAACCACTCAACTTTAGTGAGGAGTGTGTCTCACAGACACAGTGATTTTGCACCTATAAACAGCCACTGTTTCTCTAACTTAATGTTTGTTTTTTTTCTTGGAGCAGAGAATGAAAGAAGGGCTGAACTTAAAGCATCACAGACCCTCGTTTTACTGTCACTCGGCAGCTCTATTTGAGTTTGTGATCCGCAGCAAGAGCAGGAGCTTTAATAGATCACAGAGAGACTAGCGGAGGACAGATATATGAGCTTAAGAGACAGACAAGACAGGTAATAAGTGTTTGAACTGTAGCACTCCTAAAGTTAGGAAAACCATATTTACAAAACGATTTTCTACTAAAATGAAATGGTAGAGCTCACAATATGGAGTTTGAGGCCCCCCCAAAAAAGCTGTTATTGCCAGATTGCAAAAAAATGAGATGAATTATTATTGATCAGTCAAACAAAAATGATAAACCTGAGAACAATTATGCAATGCTTTCATTTATTCTATTTGTGAATGTCGCAGCAGGACCAAAGCCGATCAACGGTTCAATCTTAGCATGCATATGTGAAGAGAGTGTGCTAAAACCAGACGCTGATTTTCACAGGTGTTCTAAAGTGTCGCTCTTGAATCGATTGCTGTTTGTCTTTGTTTGCCAAGAACTCTAGTTTATTTTTTTTGTTCTTTCAACTGTAATTGTAATCTCTTCAGAGGTCTCTCCGTTTATGTACAAATGAACCCCTAAGACGTGTTACCACGTAGCTCTGAGGTAATTTTGCCACCCAAAACACTGAGCACAAAAGCAGTGACCTGAAAATCAGTAAGTTTTGAAAGAAATGCACCTAGTAGATCAACCATAACATTTTTGCTGATTTCCATATATGGAGCTCACTCACAGAGCAGATATCACCAGCTAACACTTGGTTAAATGTTAATTCAGGGAAACACCAGGTAAATCTGAACATTCTGAAGTCTTAAGTGTGTTCAGATAAATGTGAAGTTTACAAGAGGTGAATTGAAGCAAATTTGCAACGTGTGACAAGGATATAAAATATATGAGAAAATATTCTCAACTGAGACTCTACCATAGATTGTGGATTTTCTTAATGCAACCAACAGTCTGAGATGGAGGACAAGCTTATTTTCATTTTTTTGTCAGCAGCTGGAGCCATTTGATTCAACCTGGCTATTATATCAACAAGGACAATGGAGAAAGTAGAGAAAAAAAAAGCCTAAATTATAGGACTTCACTGAGTTATTTACCCTCAGCTATACTTTGGAAGGAAGTAGTTCTCTGACTGGCTGTTCGGAGCAAATATCTGGGTGTTGGAAAATAGCTCAAAAACACTCCAGCAACCCTTTGTGAAAATTTGTTTCAAAGTTTCAAATGATGTGTCACACATTTTGAAACTTTTCTGTTAAAAGCTTTTCCATTTGTGTGACCCAAAAAGATAAAACTTTATAAAAAGAAGTGGGTGTTTTATCTTTAACCAAAAAAAAAAGAGGCCAATTTGCTGAAGCAGTGTGTGAAAAAATACATATATCCTTCCATAGGAATTAAAAGGGTAATTAGCAGCCAGGTGCTCATAATCAAATACAGTTGATTAATCTTCAAGAAGTGTGCGCACCACTATAAAAGCAGAGGTTTTGTCATGTTGCTGGTCTGGAGCATTCAGATGTGTGTTAATACAATCCCAAGGAGGAAAGACATCAGAAATGATCTTAAACAAAGAACTGCTTCTGCCCAAAGTGTTATAAGGTAGTTTCCAAACAATTTGACATCCATTATTCTACAGTGAGAAAGATTATTCACAAGTGGGAAACATTCAAGATAGATGACAATCTTCCCAGGAGTGGGCAACTCAGCAAAATCACCCCAGGGCCAGACCACGCAACTCTCAGAAAAACTGCAACAAAAAAATCCAGGAGCTACATCTCAGACTCTGCAGCACAGCTTAGGTTTACAAAGTTGCATATGAGCAAATGACAAGTCTTTTGGAACAATTTCCTTTGGCCGGATGAGGCCAAAGTGGAGATGTTTGACCATAATGCACGGCACCACGTTTGAAGAAAACCAAACAGCATGTAGTAAATAGTTAAGTAAGTAAAATGTATTAATAAAGCACATTTAAAAGAGAGATTTCACTGACTCAGAAAGGCTGGAGAGTAATGGTGGGGTTTGAGCCTAGAATTAAAAGCAGAGATGGAGGGCGCTCTTTTTATATCAAGTGGTAAATGATTCCACAACAGTGGCCCAGCAACTGCAAAGGATCTGTCACCTTTTTGCTTGAGGTGTGACCTTGGTGCACGTAAGAAATCTTTACCAGTGGATCTGAGAGCGCTGGGAGCTGAAAGCAAATGAAAAAGACTGGTAATATAAGCAAAGTCTGGACCTCAACCTGACTGAGATACTGTGGTGGGACCTGAAGAGAGCTGTGCATCAATGAATGTCTCAAAACCAATTATCCTTAAGCAACACTGTAAAGATGAGTAGGCCAAAAATCCTGATAAAGTCATATAGAAAACAATTACGTCAGATTATTGATGATAAAAGCTCCAAGCTGTTGAATCATGATGTGTACTGAGTTTTTCCACACACTACTTCTTCATTTTGGGTCTTTGTTAAATAAATAATGACACAGAGTAATATTTAATGTGTTATAGGTTTTGTTTACATTATTTTAAGACATGGTCTTTATGGCCTGATATACAGTATATAACCTTGGAACTGGCAGCGCGTGCACTCTTTTTACTACGACTGTATGTACGTATTCATGGGAAGAGTTCTTACAGAACAACACAGAAACAAACACAGTTAAACTTGTCGTGCTCCACATAAGCATGATACAGACAATACATGCAGTGATCAAATAGCAGGCCCTCAGGAGGGGAATGAAAGTGGAGGATAGTGAGGTCAGTTAAGTCATCACCTGTGCTCAACTCATACACATCGCTGGGCTTGTGCAGGTCTTATTTCTGCCTCTACAACTGACGGCAGGCTCTCCAGCAGCCTCATTACCAATATCATATAAATACATAGCCTGGGACCTTGATTTGTTCAATAATTCAGAGGCGGCTTCTCTCCTCCCTCAGACTACAGCTGCCAAAGGCAAGTCTAGAGGATGGTGTTAATACTGAGTGGGGAACACAACTCCTGCATGTGCAAGTAATTGCGCTGGGCAATTGGATGAATACATCAGGAAGGGAACAGGGAGAGAATCTACTGCTGGTGGAGATTCCCTTGATAGTACAGTGCTTTTTCATTTAAATTAACTGGGCATGTATTGCAATTTACAAATTCATAGTAGTGCACGTTTTTGCACAGTGCTTGGCAAAATATCAAGAGATGCTTCATCAGATAACACACATCCAGTACGTGTGTCATTCCTTCTGTTCAGATCAAAGTTGTGTTCAAGTGTTTGCACATTAAAAGAGTTTGATTCTAGGTTTTAATCAGCGAGTGAATAAAACTGAATCAGGCCGCAGCGATTAAACTGTTGGTCACCAGGGTTTAGGAGAGGAGCACAGCAAGAACTTCCTTAAGGCAGGGGAATCTGAAATTTGTGTTTACCTGAAGCTGACCAGTTTTTTAATTTATTTATTTATTGGGGGGGGGGCAGCATCAACAGCCATTTTTCCTGTCTCTTGCGGCACATCGCCGAGTTGAACATTTTTGAGTCTTATGTCAAAAATGGGTATCCTTAGTGCACTTCATTTAGTGCTTTAAATAGCTAGCAGCAAATGCTTGGCTTATTATATAGTCCTAAGCAAAAGAGTTGCAAAAAAAAAAAAAGTATCAGGAGATTATAAGTGAGCAAGCAACAAAAATACAAACCTTACAAATCTGGAATATGGATCACTGGAATTCAGCTGTCTGCTGTCTCCCAGAGCGCTTAAATACTGCAAAGCAGGAAGCATTCAAAACAATGCGTACTGCTCACTGTGTTAAATGAATAAAAAATAACACGTAAAAATAAAACGTAACATCGGCAAAGCACAAAGCAGACCTAATCTTTCCTGTGATGACTACACAAACATGTTTAATACTCTTAAGATGCATTTATCAGGGGAAAAAAAAAAAAAGCTTTTGAAACTGATCAGCAATAGTGTAAACATGCATTTTTGTAGCTCCAGTAAGTAGGGCAATGGGAATTGTTTATAAAAATGTAAAAATGTTTACAGTGTAGGCAGCTGGCCCTGAATGAATACACCATCTTCTGCAGGATGATTTGTCTCCAAATGTTCAGCATTTCGGTCTCTGTGCGTGCTGCTTATAAATGATGTGACAACTAGTTGGGGAGGAGGGGGGGGGGGTGGAGGAAGGGAGGCAGAAGAAAAGATTGAGTAAGAGAAAAGAGAGAAAAGAATTCCAAAGATAAAGAGCTACTAGAGTCTGCCAAAGCAATTAATTAGTTTTACCATCTGTATAGCAGCCAGTAGGGCTTAGTGAAAAATCTGAACATCTCTGTTAATTTGCTTTCTGCATCTTGTGTGCATGTTTTTATTTAAAGCATCATAAATGCCTGGATGTATTTAAAGTTGTACGGCGCTTTGTTTATTTGCGCAAAGTTCAGAGGAACGTAAATAATTCATGATGTTTATCGACCTCTGTCAGGGACCAACAGAAACTGCAGCAACATCGATTTAACCTCTTTCATGGAGTCTCTTGCGCCGCTCATACCTTACCGGCCCTCTCATCTTTCTTTAGAGCTATGAATCTTTTTTTTTTTTTTTTTTCCCCAACAGCAGTCATTCTGACTTAAAGTCACAGCAGGAATAGAACTGCTTTAAGTCACACCTCAACACTAAAAAGAGCTCACCTAAATGCATCGCAGCCATTTTTAATGCCATTATATATTCCTGTGGTCTTTCTGCAACAACAAGCCAAAACGTTTTCTCTGATTACAGAACTGCATCCCACAATGGCAGAAAAGCCCCCAAAATAAAATTTTTACATAACAAAAGATGATTTCCCCTCTTGGGTTTAGATCTGTGTCAACAGTCAAATCCTAATAATTATTAGCCTGTTCTCATTCTCAGGGCATTAAATGCTGCAGTTTTATCAAGTCCACAAGCTCAACACAGTCACACCAGGGAAAGCAGTGGTTGGAGACTGAAGCATGTTCAAGCGCTGTGACCTTGTTTAATGAACTTGCAATCGTGTTGACTTTAAATGGTTGCTTTGAATATTAAGGCCAGGTCTGTGAGCACTCGCAGTCAGTTGATATCTTGAAAGTGACTTTAATAAGTCAACACAGTGATAAACAGCAATACAACCATATCAGTGGATTGAATGGGCTCAACTTGGCAACAACATAAAACCTGTTATGATTCGGCAAAAAAGTTGACTACTTATGTTCAGAGTCCAAACAGAAACTCATAGATATAAGATGGAAATCCAAAAAATAGCGATGTAGTTGCTGCAGAGCAGCAATTTCACCTTGCTTTTATGTAGGAATATAACCAGAATACAACTAGATGGCAACCAAATGAGTTGAGTCCCCTGTTGCAAGGAGATAGAAAAGCGGGCTCATTGGTGCAGACACATTTAGATGGCAGTTGTTTCCAAACTTTCACGAATCTGTCGGAGAGGGATTGGAGTCAGTGTGAGTCAGACCGTGAATGTTTGGAGGGATGTTGTCTCCCACCCAACCTGTGCAATTGCCTTGCAAACAAGTGATCACTGAAACTACTTGCAATTGGTTTCTAAAGGCAAAAAAAATTCAGTGCAATCACTGAGCAACCACCCATATTTCCTAGTGACAAGGAGGTTGCCGTATTATTCCATCCTTCTGTGACTGAACCATCAGGGAGATGGTTCTCGCTTCCAGCTTTCCATGCATGGATGTTTTATAAAGAACCCACTGAAGTCACATTTAAAGATGGTTAAAGATATTTTTCCAACTGGCAGGGTTATTGTTGTGAAGTGGTATAGTCGTTTTTAATGTCCGAATCTAACAAAACTGTAGGTGACAATGAAAGTAAAGAGAGAAAAACTAAGCAAAAAAACCCCAAACAAAACAAAAAACAGGAACAAGCTAAAAAAGATCTGACGTCACTGCTACACCTCCTGCCTCCTTATGTGGACGTTACTGCTATAAGACCCTTAGCTCTTTGCAGCCAATACTGCTGCTGCTGCTATTGGATAACAGCAATACTGTAAATGTCCT
This sequence comes from Pterophyllum scalare, assembly GCA_024447675.2. Lineage (NCBI taxonomy): Eukaryota > Metazoa > Chordata > Actinopteri > Cichliformes > Cichlidae > Pterophyllum > Pterophyllum scalare. Next base: position 56,789 of record JAMQGT020009566.1, on the reverse strand, counting down.
TTACATGAAATACACACAAAAAACACATGAAAATGTTTTAAATAGTGCAATGCTATTTCAGCAGCTTACAGGTTTACTGTAGTAAGAATAACCTGTGATGGCTTGTACGTGCATCAGAAATGCACATCTGTAAATGATACCAATCACCTTTACTCTTTATACCAAATGACACCATCTTAGTTGCACAAAGTATGCAGTGAGCTTTCATAGTGCATTTATTGCCTCACTAGGTGTATGAAATACTTTCCTGTGGAGGTCTTGACTTCTTCTACAGCTGTGGTTTAGTTTGCTGTTGTAAAGAGAAGTATGACATAGTTTTGTGGATTATTGGAGATGATCCAAAGTCTAAACTTCGAGTTAAATTGATTTCTGAATTCTGATAAGTCTGGATAAAGTGCCAGAATGCTGCAGAGCAAAGTGCATTTATGAAACAAATGAAGCAGTGACACCACTAGGGTTGCCACCTTTCACAAATGAAAATAAGGGACCCCCGCCACGGCTTCTCAGGACCATGACCAACATGGCCCAAGTCGCCCGACTCACATTTTATGTTGCGTTTGTTTGTAAAGGGGTGATCAAGAAAGCAATTAGTCATACATAAAATTAAATACTTTTTAGCATTGAAGACTTTATTATGAAAGATTGCTGCATATAAAGGGCTGTTAAATAGGGCTAAATTACATGCAAGGCTAAATTACATGCAAGGCTACATTACATGCAAATATATAACAAAGTGCAATGAAACACAACTTGCGCACAAGTTATTGCACAATTAACCTAGTAAATGATATACTGCATGATCTACCACATGACAGTAGCACTAGCACCTAATCTGATCTGTTTGTGTAGAGTGTGCACTAATGAACTAAATAAGTTGAGAACTTAATGTAACTCTTAAAGCTGCAGTATGTAACTTTTATAAAACTATGTTTTTTACATATTTGTTAAAACTGTCACCATGTGGTGACCCGACAGCAGCAGCTTTAAAGTGCATACCTGTTCTTGCTGGGGACGTTTTTACCTAAAGAGGAAAAACCCTCAGGAATGGAAGTAATCATGGAGTTGCCTGATTTTATTGCTTTTTTATAAAAATCTGTTGACAAAAACTTGGGACAAACTTTAAGTGACCACAAATTTATAGTAAATGTTGCTAAAACCTTCAAGCTTTTAGCTTGACTTTGACTTTTCATTTTTTTTCTCTCTTTCATCCTTCTGAGATATTTCATATTTTAAAAAAGACTTTTAAACAGTTTTTCATCAAATCAAAATTATACACTCTCGTCCTGGGACAAATGATTTTGTGTGCGCCTGCATATCATAAAATCACATATCTCACTAAATAAAAATCATAATATTTGTGCCAAAATCTCTCAGAGATTAACCCCAGTTATGTTTTATGAATTTTTACAATTAATGTGAAATGGAATTTGCACTTTTTTGGTGACACCTGATTTTGCCAAAGTCTCAAGAATCAGAGGTTTACTAATAATCTATTGGAATGATTTGTTCTTTCAATCGCCATATATATGTATACTAATATTACTGTATATTCAATTAATGATCATTTAGACTCAACATCCTAAACAATCAGTCAAACCACAATAGTATAAAGCACAATAGGAAACTGAATCAATAATAACATAATGTTGTGTACCATATCAGTCTCCGGAGATGACTGTGGTATGAAGGACTGAACACTGATGCCTGGCTCTTCTGCCCTCTGACGTTTCTGCAGTGTTGCTCTCCTGATCCATGCTGCCTTATATCAGACAGCCCGCCGTGTGCACTCAACATACTCACCGAAAAATGTTACAGTTTGCCTTAAACTCATCCCCACTGACGCTGTTCATCCATGGATGTGCGTCTTCCCACTCACATGACATTTTGGAGGAGAAATGACAAGCAGTGCTGAATTTGGTCATTTACAGGTGTAGTCTCTTAGGGGTGTACTCACTTTTGTTGCCGCTGGTTTAGACATTAATGGCTGTATATTGAGTTATTTTGAGGGAAGAATAAATTTACACTGTTATATAAGCTGCACACAGACTACTTTTCATTGTGTCAAAGTGTCATTTTGTCAGTGTTGTCCCATGAAAAGTTATACTTAAATATCTGCAGAAATGCGAGGGGTGTACTCACTTTTGTGATACACTGTATCTGCTGATTAGTGCCACAGAATAACAAAATATTAGAATTTTACTCTAAAATTCCAAACCATGTTGTTTTTCAGATAATTCCTTAAAATCATCCAAAAGACACCAACAGCTCAAACACAGGGAAGAGGTCAAGAAGTGTTTCCAATTAGCGGAGGTCACAGTTATGAATTTAAGCTGCCTGTGTCAGCATACCTGTCAGTCAAACCCCTAACTTTACACCTTAATTTCGGCTGAAATGAAAAAAAGAATCATCCTCTGTACAGTTTTTAGAAAAGGAAATTAGCTGTTTTTTTTTTTTTTATATTTAATAAGTCCCCCAGGCTGAAAACAGTTAAAATTGGGGTGTCAATGGGTATTTAAGAAACTGCAATTTTTAACATTTCCCTTTTGACTTAATCATTTTGCCCTGGGGGCTGGAAACTTATTTGTAAATGTGGAATCATAACAAAACTATGCCTCTCCAAGGAGCACTTTCTATTGCACTCCAACAGAAACTGTTGTCCAGCTGAAGTGATTTGATGGCTTCCTTCATTTTGGACTCTCTAGGCAGGAGTTCTGTCAAAGATAAACAAAACGACTATTTGCAGTTGCTGCTGTGCAAATTTATGTGTTAAAGTTCACCAGACTGAACCGCGGGCAAAACATCCAACTGGATTTATTTCTCCTCTGCAAGCAAAATCACTGAAAATGTGTTGGCACTGAATGATTTTATATTGAAATTTGACAGAAATGTGGGTGTCATACCAATCCCTTAGAATCATTGTAAAGGAGGCAAGAAAAAGAAAAGAAACCGATGAGCTCATAGCTGACAACTCCATGTGCTGCTTAATAAAATATAAAGTCTTCCTCTGGATTCAGTCCAAACACCTCAACATATTCACTGCTCATTTCTATCATTTTCTGCCCCTGCAGAAAATCATTATTGTCTTTCCTTTTTTTTTTTTTTGTCTACAAACATACAGCTGTTTCTTTTTTCTGCAGTCTGTCTTACAGCCAGTTTCTTCATGTTTAATAGCCATTAATTAAACACTGACATGCACTCAGTAGATTTCAGAGCAGATGATTCCCAACAGAGCAGCAGTACAAACACTTCTTCCTGCTGATTCCACATACCGGAGAGGAGCCATAGCAGAAGAAAAACTCAGTGAAGAGCTTTTCCTGTTCAGCATCTTGTGTGAAGTAATGCTGATGGCCTCTCGTAGCCGCGAACTGCATTACAGAGAATGGCTATTGAGGCCGTCTCATTTTAACAGCTTCTTTTTTTTCCCCTTGTGTCTCACTGGTGATCTTTGTATTCATCTTATTTTGTTATCATTTTTATCGGTGCTGTTTTTTTTCTAAATGAAGGATCTCTTTATGGAAAGCCACAAAGCTTTGAAAATTGAGTGCATCTAAGTTAAATGTCAAATCTCCTTTTAATAGTTTATTACACATGAGTAGATTCATACAGTTTTCTTGCAAAATTCAAAGCAAATCATTGAAAGTTGGAAAAGAGCTACTGACAACAGTTAATTAAGACTCTATGCAGACTGTCTTTTACATGGTCAAGAGTTAATGAATGTAATACTGGTGCCTGTTTTATATTGAGCTACTGCTTATGAACGAACCTGAAAAGTCTCCTTTTTCTCTTTGCATGCACGTCACTCTGTTGTAAAGATTTGTTGTGCCCTTTAAAGAGTGTGTTGAATGTCAAAGAAATGCATCTTTTTTCTTAAAGATGCATTCATAATAAGTTCATAAAAGTATAATAAATGCACAATCATAAAACAAGGACGAGCTGGTTTTAAACTCTAGTTTTAAATCACCAAAATGTTCAAAGTCTCATGAAAGACAGATGAATGAAGAAACTGTCAGAACTGAAAGGGGCAGGGGCAGGTAGCATGGAAGTCCCGGTGTGGGTCCTGCTCTAAATAAATCCAGACGTTCAGGGAAATTTGTAAGAATGATATTTATGACGGCATAGAAAAACTGCTGAACAACATTTTATGGGTGATTGCAGGTCACAAGCAGCAGCATTTGTTAGTTAAAAAAAATGAACAAGCTACTGTTATTGATGACAGACTAATTCAAAGTGTGAATCTACTGAAACGAGGTGAAAACAGCAGCAGCATTATAGTGCAATAGTGGCACAGCATAAGTCAAATGTAAGAACAAAAGTAGCCTCTGTAGTGTTTTCTCTGGTAAAAGTAAAAGTTTAACAGAACTGCTTAAAACTTTAACAATGCTGAAAGTAACTTAACCCTGTCTCTCTTCAGGAGTCTGCACCATATTGTCACATGATAAAATTGCAACTGAAAAATATTTTCTACCGGGAAGTAGGAGCATTTTAACCAGTTACTTACAGCCCTGCTTTCCCACCTTGTAAGCACATAAATAACCTCCATCCACCATTTGCTCTTCCTGTCTTATGTAGTACAGTTAGCGAGTTGTCCAGGGATGCTCAGTAGATGCATTTGGGCTGCACATCACCAGCTGCTAGCTTCTCCTCCTTGACAGCCTGGTTGTGTTCAACAGTGAAACAAACATTTTTCTTGCATATTTTGCAAAGCATTTTGCTTTGTTAGAGATTTATGAAGTAGCGCCATCGGAGGCCGATGTGGTTCTCACTCTCAGATATGCCCGGGGCTTGTCTCATTGTTGTGCTCATTAAGGAATGCAAATGCACAGCATCACTATATCACTATATAATGATCTGACACTTTTATATCACATAAAAATCATCGTGGATTAGATAATATGGCACGGCACTAAAAACCAACTTTGGCCATCTTTGTAAATTGTGTGCTCTAGTCGGATCGTCTGATTTGTCGCTTCAGAGACTGATTTTTATTCATAAGGCTATTTATTGTTGCCTTGCTCCCATCTTACTTACTGACTAGCATTCATCAACAAACTGTGGGAAGTTGTTGTTTTCCATGTCAGGACTCAGTATTTATGTGTCCTGAAAGTTTGCTTTGAGTTTGGAAAAAAGCCATTCAAATTTGGAGCTGCAAAAATCAACAAAAACTGAATTTAAGATTATGCTGGGTGACCTGGAGGTATTTACGTCAGGCTGGAACTGTTTTGCCAAAATATTACTGCCACTGTTTTTTTGGCCTGACTCATGTGTTATACTTTAATGGTGCTGAAATTCATAAATTTTGGATGGTTTTGTATTTTACTCTTTAACGCTTGAACATTTGATATGTGGTGTATTTGTATATTTGTGTGTTGCTACTTTGTGCAACTACTGTTGATTGGATTGTTGTCTGTCATTCACATAACGCTACTAATCTGGTTAAACGAAGGGTAAATAAATTTAAAAATAATCAGCTAATGCTAGTAAGCTTTTTTTTTTTTTTTTAGCTTTTTTCTACCAAGGTGCCTCCTTGGTGAGTTTCTTGACATACACAGATACCTGTTATTTAGTGCTGAGTAAGCAACGAATCAAATACTAGAATTTTACTAACCACAGAAACTGGAACAGACTGTTACTAGAATCAACAGAAGAACAAGTCATATATGCTGCTTGGTCTTTAATCCAATAGAATGTAATCTGCTTTACAGGCTGCATTCTACTAAATCACCACAGAATATGCTGGAGACTGACAACCTGGTCTTTTATTTATAAAAACTGTTGAAATACCACTTTGAAATACCAGATTAATATTTTTTGTTTAATTCACTGATCATGATTAAGCACTTCAGCTTTGACAGCCTCCATGTAAAAAGGGATTCAGCAGGACCAGAGGCCAAGCTCATTCAAATTTTTGGGCAGCTGCTGACTCACTCTGCATCAAAGTCCTCTGAGATCTCCACTCTTTGTTCTGTCTCGAGGGATGAAGACATGGTTGAAGACAATCGGGTTGCCATGCCAACACCCAGCAGCACCACCACAGCGCTGTCTCGTCTGACCGAGCACCTTTCTGTTGTACAGAGATCCCACTTACATTATGAGAGAAATTTGCACATCTAAGCTTCCCAGTTCAACCTGCTGTTTTGGAGCAATTAGCGGATGAAGTACTGTATTAATGAGCTCTACAGTGGTTATTAAACAACAGAAGGGACTTGTTTATTGCTTTTGTCGTTTTCTGTCAAAAGAAAATGCTTAATTTCTATCTGTCTGTAATTACTTTTCAAGATGAGGATAATTATTTTAAGCCTTACAATACAGATAACAGCACTTCTGCGCTGGTCTGACAGCAGTCAGTAAGGCTTTACAAACATCAAACTTCACCACAAAGCTTCTTACACCTGACGCTTGTAACCACAGACTGTACAGTTGTGGTCAGAGGTTTTGTTCCTGAGCATCCTAACCATTTTCCTCTCATCTCTGGGTGACAGTCTGGGTCCATGATATTCATGCCCATGATGAGTGGATGTAAACCTCTGAGCACAACTGCATGTAAAAGATAGACTTCATCAAAAGCCTGAGGTCAATCTGACTGGGAAACAAGATAGCCACACTCTTAATCATATCCTGCTTTACTGTCTATCATACTTTACACAGGAACATGATTTACAAAATTAACCTCATGTTGTGTTCAACAAGATTTTAAATTAATTATTGAGACCAAAAAACAAATCAAGAAAAATTTTACTGAGATCACTGAAGTGGGAAGATGGGTAACTTTCTCATAGACTCGTGTAAAATTTGTCTTATTTTTGCCACTACAGGAGTCACCCCCTACTCGTCATCAGAAAGAGTGTAAGTTGAAAGGTACTTCAGTTTTTAACCCTGGAAACTTCAGACAGCTTTTATACAGTCCATGTGTGTAACCTTTCAAAAACCGAACAAACAAACCAACAAAAAACAAAACAAAGAACAAAAAACTGTAGAATGAAGCACAGTCCCAAATTTACTCTAAATAGTTGTTAATGGGAGTGATTTCACACAGCTGCTCACACTTCATGCGCCATTACATTTGTTTCAGCGATGCTGTCGAGTTCTCTGTGCTCAACAATTACTTTGGTAACTATCAGGTTATTTTAGCTCACAAACAGCTCTTACATCCATAGATTCCAAGTTGCAGTAAATTACAGTCCTCTGTTAAGGTTTTGATTGGCAGTTATGTCAAAATGTGTAGAGTTTGCTAAGCCCTCCTTCAGTGCATACAGATCCACACCCTGACAGCAGATCTCCATTAATCTGAATGTTGAAGCAATGGTTTTATATTTAGGAAATAAATGCCTTTGTTTCCAGGTCCGTATAGAGGTGAGGAACAACACTGGTGTCATAGCTGTATGCTCAACATAAACACAGCTTCATCGAATGAAACAAAATCCACCTACTAGCACGTTTACGGCTCTCTAATTAACAAACTATGTTATTTGCCTAATACATTCAAAAAACAGTGTGTCAGAGCTTTTAAAGAGTTGCTGGCAAACTTGAACTACAGATTCATGCCCGACTGACTTTGAATTTAGCAGAAAAAGAAACATATTTATTATATTTGTAGCGCTTTACCAACAGCAGAATCAAAATGTCCTGACAGTCGTGATGGATGTCAGGACTTAATTCGATGATGGCTGCTGGGTAGCAAATGATTTAACTATAAAACTGAGCTTGTGTGAGACAGCTCACCTGCCTGAGGTTTTGATGGATCATAATCATTATTCCTTTAGGTTTTCACTCAATGTCAGGGATGGTCAATAATTATGATTAATTGATTATTTTACTTTTTTTTTGTGCCACATGCTTAAAGGCATGCAACACTGGGAACGCACATATGTATTCTGCTACTGTAGGTACCCCTAAGAACCTGCAGATATTTAATGACCTCCATGGAAAGACTCCGACAAACAGCTGCTGGTTTTTCATAGAAAAAAGGGTTTCAGGGCTTCCTCAATGTTTCCAACTTCAAAACTGTCTGGACACGTCGTCTTCTTTCATTTTAAAAATGCAGCCAAGCAGGATTGAAATAATGATGCAGACGCCGGCACGTTTTTTGTGAGTGAGCAGTTTACTTGATGATGCTTCAGGATCATCAAGTGCCCCGAAACTGGAAATGTGGAGATAAAACGGCTCCCTAATGCAATGCGGTCAATTATTTCTTCATTTATCTTTTAAGCCTGAAGCAGCTTCATTAGTTTCTTTTTTGTTGAGTCACAACATCTCCACTGGCTTCTATTTGTACACTTCACCTCTTTTTCTCATCACACCACACTGCACTCTCATGCTTCCATTTGTCACCATTTTTCCTTCCGTTCATCGGAACGTATCTTTCAAATCGCTGCCTCATGCTCACTTTTTCCTCTCTTTCATTTATCCATCAATAATCCTTCCCTATTCACACCCTCCTTTGATCCAAAGTTATATGACATCCTTCCTCCTTGCTTTCACTTATTTCTTTGTTATCACTTCTTCCCTCCCATCTTCTTTTCTCCACAGTTCACTCCCACTTTCACTCTCATTCAAAACTGATTTGCTTTGCACATTAGGCCTTCACCCCACCTATTTGCATCCTTTCTTGCCAGGCATCTACATATCTCAGACACGCCCACAGAGAAGACTTTGAGTCTGGTTGTGGTGCAGTAAATTCTTAAACTAACCTCCCACTGCATTTGCATTCTCTAATCTAGTAACAAAAGGAACAATGAGCCAGTGCTTTGTGGGAAAGGTCAGATTGCTAACTAATCTGCTCTCCTACCCCCATTCTTCCCACTCCCCAGCCCCTCCCAGTCCTCCCACAGTGCTGTTCTTCCGCTCTGTAAAAAGCCCACTGTGTCATTGCACTCATGTCTGGAGGTCACTGTACTCCACAGAGCGACCTCGCAAGTTTTGTGTAGCAATTAATTACCGTCACTGTGGCCGGCACATATGGCCCTATTATCATAAGGCCTCATGGGAGGATATTTCCTGCAGCCATTATTCTGTGGGAAGTGACAGGGAACATTTTAAAATGCCAGCAGGCTTTTACTTCCACTGCTTTGTTGGTCCCGTAGTCAGGCCAGACACGAGCAGAAAAAGACTGCTGGCTATTTTTAACATTTCCACTTCACGGATACATGAGGTTTGTTTGTACAACACTTTGAAGCATTTGAGAAAACAAGCGCCCTTTCAAAAGTATTTTAACTGTATTTTTTCTTTTTTCTTTTAACACATTTATAGCAGATTCTGCTCAACTTCAGTAAACAAACAAACAAACAAACAAACCTTGATAAAGATTTCATAGAGTTGCTGTGATTTTTTTTTGACAATAATTGTGAAGTGAAAATCTGATCTTGTTACAAACCATTAACATCAATCGTTCTCAATTTCCAGCAGTGTGTTATTTACCACCAGCATGCTCCAAGGTATATAATTTCTATATCAAGGAATTACAAAATTTTCCTGCTGCATCACATGAGGCTCCAGCTCATGAACCCTGAACTGGATAAGCAGAAAAAAATGGATGCATGAATGGATGGATGCATCGTGGAGGAGTGGGGCACCTGATCTGTCACCACAAGGTGAAGGCTTGGCTCAGTTATTGGACATATTGCAATGAAAAAAGGGTGAAAGTGATGACTTCCAGCAAGGATAAAAGGACGCCAGTTAGCCAGTAAATTAGTCAATGAGCTATTTTAATTATTTTGTTCTGTTAAAGCCTTTTTTAAATAATGCACTTTTCATCCATCCATCAATTATACAGGTTGCCAGAGGCACCAATCTCCCTCACCTCGATCATCTATTCCAGCTCTTCCTCAGGAAATTGAGGTGTTTCCAAGCTTGCCAAAAGGCATCATCTTTCCATCTCACCTAGCAGGCATCCTAGTCTGATGGTTGAGCCACTGCAGCTGGTTTCTTTCAGTGTGGAGGAGCAGCATCTCTACCCTGAACCAGACTGTGCCCGTAAACCTCTCCTCACCATCTCTCAGGGTGAATACAGGCACTCATTTCAAACTAATTTCCTCTACTTATATCTGCAGTCTTTTTGTTTTGGTCTCTACCCACAGCTCGTGAGTATAGGTGAGGATAGGAATACGCTCAGCACTCTTATTGACACTATCACTGCAGATGCTGCGCCAAGCTGTCTGTTGGTCTCCTGCTCCACTCTCCGAGACCCTGTGAGAACTTGGGGAATCATTTCATTGTTAACCCAAAGTGTGGTGGAAATCAGAGTTGGTTCAAATGTGTTTCCAGTGAACAAATAAGTTTAGGTAAGAAAATATCTATGAATCACAAATTTGTGTACAAAGGTTCATGCACACAGATTAACAACATTAGTATAGCATTAGAGACTGGTACCTCCATAGTGTAGTGGTTAACACATTTGCTTGGCAAATAAAAGGTTGCTGGTTTGATTCCAGTCAGAGCCAAAAATCCCCTTTAGGGTTGTGTCAGGAAGGGCATCTGATGTGAAACTCTGCCAAATCAAAAACATGTGGAGCTACTTAATTTGGCAACCCCCTTACAAGGGAGCAGCTGAAAGTAGCTTCTTCTACTACAACATTAGAATAATTAAAAACTACTGGTACTGATGTGGGACACTCATGGTAGCTGGCTTTCTTTCTAGAAAATCAATTAAGTATGCCTTGCACCTGGCCATCTCTCAGTTGTTTCTGACACTGATTAGCGCTCTGGACAGCATTCATTGTTTTATCTCAAACAGAACCATTATCTTTTAGAAATATATTCTAGAATTTCTGCAATATTGTAATTATGGCTCTTTTATTTTCAAACAAAGCTGAACAAAAATAAGCAAATATGCCAACTGTTTCTGTAAACTGTAAAAAAAAAAAAAAAGATTATATTATATATTATTAGCAAGTATTTTATTGTGTTCTATAAAGTACAATGTAACCATTTTGGAAAAGGGTTATAGAAATAGTAAGAAATAGATTTTACCATGGACAGCAACAGTCTCTGAACAGATATCAATGAGCTGTTGGATGATTCAGGAAGATGGAAAAATTTACCTGGAACAAAACTTTACAACATTTGTCCCAAAATAGTCATTATTATTATAAAAGTCACCTCAAGGTGCTTTATATTGTAAGGCAAAGACCCTACAATAATTACAGAGAAAACTGTCAAAATGACCTCCTATGAGCAAACGCTTCGCGAAAGTGGGAAGGACAAACTCCCTTTTAACAGGAAGAAACCTCTGGCAGGACCAGGCTCAGGGAGGGGCAGTTATCTGCCGCGACTGGTTGGGGCTGAGAGGAGAGAGACGGGACAAAAGACGTGCTGTGGAAGAGAGCCAGAGATTAATAATGACTAATGATTAAATGCAGGGTGGTGTATAAACAGAGTGAAAATAGGTGAATGAAAAAGAAATACTCAGTGCATCATGGGAGTTAAAGTTACAGTAAATGAATACTTGGCTCAATAGAGCGGACTCTTTGTCAGCCTGGCTACAGTGCTGAAAAGAAACCTGGGATTTATTACATTTTCTTTAATTAGTGATGAATAATAAGATGTCCAAGCTATACTAGCTATATATTTATAGAGCAACAAACTCTTTTTCCAGGCTAAACGAAGATTTTCTAAATTAGTGAGACGCCATTTCCTCTCCAGCTTACGGTTTATCTGCTTTAAGCTGCGCGTTTGTGAATTATACCACAGAATCAGGCACTTCTGAGTTGAGGCTTTTTTCTTTTCCCAGAGGAGCCACGGTATCCAGAGTTGTATACAGTAAGGATGTAAAACTACTGACGAGTTAATAAAATAAAAAGAAATATTGTTCAGTCTTCAGTTTCTATGCCATATGTCAGAAAAGGCAAAAGCTCAGTCACAGGTTACTTTTTTTTTTCATGCTGGGACTCTGATCATCTGATAATGGATATTCTTTGAGAAATCAGTTTTGTTGTTATATAATCTTTAAGTACTTGATTTTTCAATGTTTAAATTGTCAGGCTTTATATACAGAGGAGACGGTTCTTCAAAATGCTCAGTTGCTGCAGTCATAATCAAGATGCTATTAAAGGACTGTAAACTGTAAAATATGCCTCATCTTTGTCCACACACTGAAGTTTTGTGCAGTTATTGTAGGCATAAATTGTGGTCCCTGTAAAAAAGCATACAAGGACTCCACTCTGCTTTTTCAGCACCATGGACAGCAACACAGCACAAATGAGCATTGGAACTGTTTAAGAAGCCTAAACTTTCTAGAATAAAATTCTGAAAATAATAAATCCTCTGAATATTGTCTCAAAAGAATAATTATTACTTGGAGGAGTCATGTCTCAGATAATATGCCACATGTGAAGTCAAAGCTCCCATACAGACTACTTGCATGTATTTTGTTTTTTGTTTTTTTGGTTGTTTTTTGTTTTTTCTGTTGGATTAATGTTGGATTCTGTTGGAAGTTTGTTCCTTGTCTAAATATGTGATTTATTTATGGGTTTTTTGTCATGTTTAGTGCACAGTTTAGGTCATAAGACATGAAGAACTCAAATCTGCCATGATTCCATCCACACATTGTACTGTAGATCCAGGCAATCATTACAGGTCCTTATAAAGCAAAAATGCTGTGGTGTTAGTCCACACAAACTGTGCATGTCTCCACCAGGATCAACATTTTGGGTTCATAATTTTAATCATTTATTATTTTCTGTTTGTCACAGGACTGGCAGCAGTGAGAATTTTGATTGTATGTCTTTGTTTTTGGTCCCCATTGCTGCCTCTGTCTCCGATACAGAATTTCCTTGCATCCCCCTGCATCCTGGCTCAGCATCCATTTTTTTCCTCTCTACCTCACACATCACATTTCATTTTCCTCTCTCCTCTGTTCTCCCTTTGGTTCTCAGGGTCTCTGTTTTCCTCTCTGTACTTCTGGCACTGCTAACGGGGTTTTCGAAGTGGCCTTCAGAAGCAGCTGGATTGTTGCCGGGAGCCTTTGGAGACCTGCCATGCCGTCATATGCCCCTTTCCACTTTATCCTCCTACGGCTGCCCATCTCTCCTTCTCCTCCTTTACAAATTTTAATTTCCTTATTTTCTCTTCTTCTTTGCCACCATCCATCCTCATCTCCCCCTCTCAGTTGATGTCTTATCTGTCCTCCTCACTCTTCTGCATCTTATTGCTCATCTGCCTCTCCCCTCTGACTCCCATCTTTTCAGTCTTGTTGTTTCTTGTAAAATCTGCAATAAAATCAGACTCCAATCTGTATGGCACATTGTTCTGTCAAAAACAAACCTGGGATTTCATGAAGCTAAACTATCATGGTTCTTTTCCATGAGCTTCTCTTCAAATGTTATAACTTCTGATGGTTTCTATGCAACAGGTGGCCCAGCGGCCACAAGTCATTTTTTTATCACTTGAGCACATGAGCACTTTTATGCCAATCTTTTTATTCTTTAAGCACACAGTTTTTTTTTTTTTGGACTTGGGGGGAATGGATATTTGCCCCTCTCTCTCTCCTTTGGCTCCTTTTGGATTTAGGTCCAATTTTTTTGACCTGAAGACCTGTACTGCTTTTACTTCACAGTACGTTATAAAAAGAATATATTTTACATGTTGAAGGCATGTATTATTTACCATGGGCCCGCTGACAATAATTACCATAATAACCCTGTTTTGTGTGAAGCACAATTTCTCAGCTTTAAGAAACCGTTTGAATTTTTCCTATAGGACAAATGGTCGCATAATTTAACGGTAATTCAAAGTGCATTTGATCACACATCTTAGACGTTAACCAGCTGTTCACGGCAAGTAAGGGCAGGTAACAGGCATCGGTGGCAATCGCCGCTATTAAAGGGTTAAAGGGAACCTATTATGCTCATTTCAAGGTCATAGTCTAGTCTCCCTTGTAAACAAGTGATTTGAACAGCAGGTGGGTGGGTTCTCTGTGCTCACAGGCAGAGCTATTTGCCTGAGGTGACCATATAAGGATATCCACTGTCCCTGATGTCATACAAAGGAAAGAGTAGAAAAAAATGTTGGAAATAAGGTGGATTATTTATAAATACTCTGAACTCATTATATGAAACTTTGGACATGGTTAATATGAGCATATATAGGACAGAAAATAATAATGATCCCATTTTAATGTTTGTTATTTCTCTGTACTTTTCTTACTCCCTTCATCCCTTCAACCAGATGAGAGATGGCCACTCTGTCATCCTGTTATGGCCCCAGTCACACAGGCCTACTGCCAGTCACACAAGCCTGTAAGCACCGCTTGGTGAGAGGCAGTTGTTAGGTGAAATTGTCACAAAGAGGTATACCATGCTGCAACAAAAACCTCCTTGTGATTGTTTTGGTTGCTAGCAGATTGCTGCGGTCACCCATAGTTTGCATGGAAGATGCCAGCTTGATTGCAAACACTCACCAACTGTTTGCTAAGCAGAATCAAACTGTGAAAACTGTGACCCAAGCAACCTCTGTTTTTGGTTTGTACCATTTTCAAGTTTCATTATGGCTCAGTGGTTGGCTAGCAAGTGTTTTCATCAAAAGTGGATCAAAAGTCTTTCATGCAAGCTATGGGCAACCACAGCAATCTGCTAGCAAGTAAAGTAAGCACAAGGAGGTTTTTGGTGCAACACCCTCTTTACTATCCATTTCACTCAGCTACAGTCAGCAACCTCCAGCAACTACTTGCTTCTCTGGCTTGCATGACTGAGGTCTAAAATTGACTTTTATTCTCCCCACTCTTTTCCATTAAAACTGAAAAAATAATGTTTCTAACAAAACCTTTTATTTAACAACTTGTTAGACTTTTGTTTAACCACTTTCTCTTTGGTCTGTGACCCTCAGTTAAAGAGAATAAGATGAACCAATGCCTCAGATTTACTGTTTCACTGTTCTCAGAAAACTGCACATATTCCTGAAGCCTGGATACAGTGAAATGAAGTCTCTCATTCAGCTGTGATTTCACTATAAGCTGCTTTCATTAAAGAAACAACAATACCTGTTTGATTAAAGTGGCGTTAAATTAACCCATAATTTACAAGTGATGATGAGCTTTAAACAGTTGTGTTTCTTTTGTGGCACTGAGAGAACATTATCAAGACAGAGAAAATTACTACAATTATAATACTGAACAAAGCTTAGCGTTGCAAAGTAAAAAATTTTTAAGTGACTGGTTGTGTCAGATTCAGAACCTTCTTACAGCTTAATTCTGACCATTCAGCCACTTTCCCCCAGCTTTATGTGCACTTTTATAAAAGCTGGAGGACTGAGGCCCAATTTACACGACACAAATTCAAAATGAAAACGGTGTCATTTTGATGCATTTCGGCCTCCCGTTTACATGAGAATGGAGTGATAACGATGCGTTTCGGAAATGGGGTTCAGAAACACTCCGGCCTCCGTCTCCGTGTAAACGGATGAAATCGATGCTTTTTGGAAATGGGGGGCACTCACACATGGTTGCAACTACCACAGTTTTCTGCACATATGCTAATAGATGAACAACAATCACAATGGGGGATTCACTAGTGCTTCTTGTGTTGCACAGTCATTTGACTTTAACTTAAATATCTGCGTACTTCAATGGCACGATTCCCAGTCAATATTTTCCGATGTTTTTGCAGTTCTATAATTTAGTGTTGTGTGCAGCAGCAATCCAACCTCGTCGTTAGTCCACACAAAGCTTCTCACATTGGCCATTTTGTAAATAATGAACAAATCTTTGCATCCCACTGAGTCCCTCCATGCATGCACGTGTTGCATAAACAAGCTTTGCAAAAAAAAACACACTGTCAACTTGTGGCCTGGCAGTGGGAACTACAGCATTTTCATCGTCTCTGCCGTCTCTGTGAAAAGCAGATTTTTTCTGAAACATCTCCGCGTAAACGGGAGGACGAAACGAATCAAAACGACACTGTTTCTAGTGGAAACGGTGTTTGTCCTCATCCTAAAGTAAATGAGTTGTTTGCATGCCTTCCTGGTTATATGTATACCCTGAAGCTTTTACCTGAGCCAGAGAAGGTGTTTGCTGACGAGAGGCCAGACAAAAGTATAAAAGTTGTTGGGATATTATCTGATTTTAGCAAAATTTGTGTTGCTACATAGATACAATTCATACCGCATAAAAGTTTGATCTTCAGTTTAGATTTACAGGAGGAGGAACAAACCTAAAGCAAGAGACAATTCAAAAGAACTTTTATGTGATTACAATTAGTCTTCACAGGACTCTATGCACTTTAATTCTTTTCTTGTCAGGTTCTTTTTCTGTTGGCAATTAGTGGCTGTGCTTGGGATCATTGTCCTGTTGCATGACCCAGTTTGGACCAAACTTTAGCTGTCGGACAGTCACACCTGACTCTAGAATATTCGGGTATACAGAGGAGTTTGTGGTCAACTGAATGACTGCAAGGTGTCCAGGTCCTGTTTGTGCTGATATGCTGTGTTTGCTTTCCTCCAAACATGGAACTGTGGATTATGGCACATCTTTGCAAACCTTAAGCCATGATACCATGTTCTGTTAGAGAGAAGAGGCTTTCTCCATCCAAAGAAGCCAGAATTGTTCAGTCTTTTAACATGCAATGTGAGGGCTGTAAAATTTGAGATGTAGATTTTTTTTCTTTTGGCATTTTGTATGGGCATTGCACAGTCTAACATTTGTGTTGGGTGCATTGGATTAGCAGCTCCTGGCTGCTATCGACCTCCTAATTTCTATGGAAACAGTAAGGGCTTACTTAGTTTTCCACAGGACTGCATGAAGTACTGTGGAAACTTTCTTTTGAGTCCAGTTTCCAACCCCAGTAATGCCAGGTGAAAAGTGAAGCCAGGAAAACACTTTTCATTTTTTTCCCTCAACATTCATGTGTGTGCACCCAACTGGTTCCACGGGGTCTGTAATAACTGGGGCTGTTTGAGGGAGAACATTCAGATGAAATAACCTCAACAGGGGTGCATGCAGGAGAGTCATCTAGTTCACTGATTGGCCGCACTAACACAACTCATTGACTGGAGCACTCACTAGATGTGCTTCCCTGCAACTTCACAAAAATGAAAATCCCGATGTAGGAGATCCAACTCTCATAGTGCAAAGGAATAGAAAGGATCATCAGGTGACAGGAAAAATGGCAGCAGCACTCACAACTTTTGATTTTTATGGCTCTGTTTTCGCAACATACATGGTATACTGCCATACAGAGACAGATACATTGATGGAGATTTCTGATAACGGTTACAAATTTTATCTCAAATTCTAAAATATCTGCACTTGGTTCAATTGGAAGATGATTGAAAAGCAGTGACAGAAGCCAAGGACCTGAAGATTTGCTTCTCCCTGGAGCACATTCTGGTCTTTTAAGAGCTTTTAAAACTGAGTCATTGTCACAAAAGAAAACAAAATCCACTAAGCTTGCTTACTCTGGGTCGTGAAGGGATAAAAATCATCCATTTGAGGCATAGCTGTAACTCATACAGAAGATTGTTGGCAGGTCCACTTTGGTGCTGCAACAGGTGCTTCAAAGTGTTTCCTAATGCAAGATTTGGTAATCAGTGACCTCAGGCAGAAAAGCAATCTCTCACTCTGTGCCTTGTCTAATTTTTTTTCTCCTTTTTTGCCAAATCCCCAAGAAACCATTGTCTCTCATCTTGCTGTCTCTTTTACCTTCCTCAGACAGGTCTTCTGTCTTACTTTGTGCATTTTTCTTTACACAGACCACCATCTAATCCTTGTTTACTACCTCTCACTGCTGAACCATTAGCAGGCTTACACCAAACAGTGCCACAAGTAATAGTTTTTATCCCTTTGTCATCTTTTTTGTTAGAGCCACTTAAAGCCAAGCACTTAATCTCAAAGTATTAAAAAAATGCATATTCACTGTCAGGATGCTTGCTGTAATGTGTGTAAACTGATGAAATATGGAGAAGAATCCTGCTGGAAACACTTAAAGTGCTCAACCACATAACAAAACTAAGACAAAAACATGTATGCTCCAGGGCATGTGCACACTCACGCACAAATATAAAGACACAGGCATGCAGGCTGAATATTAAATTGTAGTGTCTTGTCAATATTTACATCCTTTGGGAGACTCATGTTTCTAAGTTTTATTAAAAATAAACTGAAGAACTGCAAGTGCATTGCTGTGTCCTGCATATCCACACTGCATCTCACACATGTGGAGCAAATATAATTGGCAACACATGGATTCCATGGCATGGTCATATAGATCAAGAATATTTGTGAAAATGACCCAAATCACAATTTTTTTTAAACTTGTTTATCACTGTCAATAGAGGGTTTTGGCTTCAAGATTAAAAGAAACCAGCAGGAATAAAATCTACACTGACACAGTCAGAATTTTTGCTCCACTTCCTTCTTTGGCTCTGAATGTAAACAGATTAAGGCAGCATAAAACTGGAACTACAGCTGTTTTACCCACATGTCCATAAGTCATATACCACAGACTGTATATAAAAGATGGCCATAGCCATGACCTGCTGGTTTAGGGATTCAGCCTCGACTTTAGCCTTTTTTTTTTCTTTTTTTTAAAATCCAGATGTGAAAAATACTGGAATTTTACTCACCAAAACTGTGGCACAGATTTCTGGGATGCGCTGTACGACTACATGAAAAGCAAGCCATATTATTTGGCATGTAACTATATTAAAAATATGCCAACACTCCAACAGTCAATAGGTCCTATTCAATGACTTAAAAGTAAAATTTAAAACCTAAAAAAGTGACTTAAACAAATAAGACCTGGTCCTCAGCTGAACCAGGGACTAAGACATCTAACAGAGCCTTCCTCACCTAAACACATTTAGATTCTACTATAAATCCTCAGTGCATGCACAGTGCAGTTACATGCTTGTCAGTGTGTTATTGTTCCTTTGTAGCCTCTCTGTTTTCTTTGGTTTCATTTCATGAAGCCATTTTGTGTTTTCTCACTTTAGGAAACACTTGTGAAATCAGTCAAACAGCTCTGGCAATATGACGTTATGTGCCAGAATATAGCTGACCGCTTCTTGGCTTTTCTATTCATCGACACCAGCAAAACAGAATCAACAGTAAGCAGCGTCTGGCTCCCATCACAGCCCAAAGCAGATGCTGTGTAGGCCAGAAATCAGGAGAGGCACCTGTGCTTTTCTGCTCCGCTTAGCCAAAAAACACTAAATCATCAGTGGCGGAAACCAATCGAATGCCCAGCTTTAATACTGTGCTCCACTACTGTAGTCTTTCATACTAGATTTTGGATACTTATCTCTAATACTTTTTGATCTTAGGAATTCACACTTACCTGTTTCAGAACTGAATGGCTCTTATCAGTTGTTATCACCCCCATAGATTTCAGCAGTCCACCAATAGGAACCCTCTTTTACCTTCTAGTAGGTTCAGTGGACAGTCATCATCACTCTAATCAGTGACAATCAGAAAGCAACCCCAACAATGTGGTAGATCTCCAGAAGTTGTATGAAAAGGTTTATTCTTCATGTTAGCGGAGTTATAATTTATGGTTTTATTTGCCTGACTGGAGTTCCTCTGAGTACTAAACTATACGTTACACAAATAACCTTTATCAGGTTTCCTGAGTCAAAATACTGAGCCTGCTAGCAGATGGAAGAGGCCATGGAGGGGTGATATCTATGACAGTGATAACTTATAATGGCTATTCAATGGGCGGATGACATTCAAAGCTCTGATTATAGAGTAGAAACTGCAGAAGATAGCTATGTTGAGTTATTAGATGCACATAAGGCACTTTTCACTGAATGTCATGACAAATGAACTCCAACTGTGGAGTACTTTTACAGGCAGCAGCCAGTATCAGGTATTCAGTTCTGATCGAACTCACAGTTCATAGAATATTTTAATCTTTTTAGTCAGACTGAAACATTTCAGATGATTTCTGTCATAAAGTAACACTAAAGATGGTTTCTTCATTTTCAAGTAACATGATGAAAAACAGCAAGAATAAACACTGAACTGATGCTATAAAGTGTTTGTAGAGAAACCGTGTGCATAAAACCTCCTCATGATGGACAGCAGGAGGGTCTAGCTGTATAAAAGTCTATAAAAAAAAAATAACCTAACCTCTCACTCAATTAGTGCCCTCAGCAATAGGATAAATAAATAGGATCTTTATTTATCCCAAAACTTAGGAAATTACTATGTTACAGCAGCCAAAGGTAAAGATGCTCCGTATCTGTCCTTGTTGCAGTGGAGCTCAAGAAATGTTCAGCTGCATGTTCAGTAAGTGGCGCAGATGGTGGTCAGGATACATGAAACATCCATAACCATTCAAAACAGCCAGTCGTTTGGATGACCACTGCATCAGATGAAAGAATCAGTGTATTGATTCAAACAGCAAGAGCAATGACAAATTTCATCAGGGAGTAAAAACCACTATTAGCCTTCACAAGACTTGAGAAACAAAAAGAGACATATCATCTGTGCAAAAATCACAGTGAACAAAAATTAACTATCAGGCGACCAGTCTTTAAAATATAAAAAAACAAAAACATAAAAGAGGAAACAAAAACAAAAGAGCGGGAGCTGCTGTAGCAGACTGCCACTCAGCACAATGCTGGGGAGTGTGTGAGTGTTTGTGTGTGCGTGCGTGCTGTGTGTGTGTGTACTGAATACAACTGAGTTCATTTATAAATTATGTTCCTACTTAAAGTAAAACAGATGATAAAGCAGGATATACTATTTGATCCACAGGTCACTCTTCTCTGGGTGTGGAGTGTAATTTCTCAGTCAGAGCCATTCCTTTTTCAGCTGGTTCAGCTGATCATTGTTGTCCATCCTTTATATACAGTCTATATGGTATCCAGCTTTGGAGCTGCAGTTGGTGACATAGTGAAGCATCATTATCCCAAACACACCAACTGCTGTCATTTACACCACCCCCAGAACACAGTTTAAGCACCAAACATGAATGTGGCGGCGGGATATGGTTCGGGGCACGGCTGCAGGGGAGTGGTGGGGCAGTGGGTCCTGAGAGAGGCATCGGGGGGGACGGGCAGCGCACAGCTGACCGGCATGGGATTGATTGTGTGTGTTTTAGTCTTTTTACACAGTAGCTGGCAGGAGGAGAGAGGACTGAGCTGAGCTGAGGTGGATGCCTGCCACGCATGTAAAAGTTACAAAAAAAAGAACACAATAAAAGGAGCATTGCGACACACAACCCAGTGTTGCTGTTGCGTGTTTCGGGACTGACCGCAGGCTTTAGTGCTACACTGAATTATCCAATATAGAAAAAAAGCAAAAAAGATCCAGACAAATGCACTCCAGCAGCATTTCCAACAATACTGGCATTAACAGAAATCTGATTTCAATTTTACTCCTCAAGCATAAAGTTTAAATGTGCTTTGACGTGTAAAATGTAAATTCTACTGCTTCTTCTACCACCGCAATGACATTGTGCAGTTATACCCACAGAGAGGCATGCAGTACAAGAACAAACACACACATAAAACAGCATACATGCACAGAGTAAAACTCACCTCAGTGTATGAGTGTGCTGATTCGGAGTTTCTGACAGGGTCCGAGGGATTTCTCTAATCACCTGGGATGAGGAGGTAGAAAGATATGGTCAGCAGGTGAAGGATGGGCTGCCTCTAAGCTGATCATCTCCTCCTAGCCCTATATTATTATTTCCCAAGTTTCTCCAATTAGGGAGTGCTGATGTGGGATCAGTGCACAGATCTCCCACAGTCATCGTTTTCATTACAGAGAGAAGACGGAGGACTGGGAAGAACCGAGGGACCGGATCAGCAGAATTCCTCAAAAATCCTTCACAAATGAAGCTTCACGGAACTCTGGAGGTCGTTTCAACTCTCTGAGCCCTCGTTTCAGCTTAAGTGAACTCTTGTGATTTCTTGTTAAATCCCCGTAGTTTAGTCTTTTAGCAACGTAGCAATCGGCAACAGAATATTAAAAAAAGGAAACAGCAATTCATCACCTGTAGTGGCTTATCTTGATGCTTCCATATAGTTAAAAACATTAGTAAACGTAGCCTCACTTCACCAGGTTCTTTCTGTTCCTCTGTTTTTGAAAATGCAAGCAGTTAAGTTTTACTTGTAACGGAAATAAATTCCTCCCCAGTAACCGTATAACAGATTGCACCTGTCTGTCAGTTTATCATGTATCTGAAAATAACGGAGTGGGCCTGTTTTTGTTTTGTTTTGTTTTTTGCACACTGCAGTGGGGCTGATAAGAGAAAGAAGGGTCATAAGTCACTGATTTTCCTCAAAAGCTGAATCGGTGTTGAAGATGGATCGCTGTGTTTTGACATCTGATATTGTGACATCAACGAAACAACAAATTAAAACTCACCATCACACAGTCAGAATTATCTTTTAATATTAGACCAAACAAACCAATAAAAAGAACACTAATGCTTAGATTGAAAAAACGAGTAGTCACTAATTGCTTGCCTCAAACAAATCAGGATTTCATGAAAATCTTTGTGGAGTGAAATTAATAATATATTTACATTTTATTATTTTTCTACCAAAACCAGTGCAGTCTGTAATTAAGACAAACCGACTGTGTTTTCTGAATTTGTATAACAGAGCACAAATATTTCCATCCCTGTTTGGTTAGGTTTAGGGTATCTATCTTCTCATGGAATGACTTGTGAAATCATAAAATGGACATTAATAAAATGACTTTTCATGTTATTCATATTTGTTTCATAAAAGCAGATCAATTAGATCTCGCTGATTTCTTAGTTTGGTTTTAGGTCGAATGCTAAATGTATGTTTCAGTGGATGTTTTATACATTCCAGTTAATGTCAGTGATGCAGGATGTAAGTGAGGTAATCTTCTAACAATACAAAATGCAAAAACACTGCACGAACAAATTCTCAGTTTAATGTAGAAATGCACAAAATATAAATTTTTGGATAATCCCCTCCTACACAACTGCAGTACTTTGCAACACTTGCAGAATGCAGAGTAAAGTATGTTAAAACAAAACAAGCAAAAAAATGCTAAAGCTACTCAGTAGATAGGTTTTTCTAGTTGCTTCACTTTTTCTGAGTTCTTTCAGTCTCTTTATGCGATCCCAGACTGACTCCTTGATGTTGAGATCGGGTCTCTGCGGGAGCCTGATGAATTCATTTTGGATCGAAGAGGCATGCTTGATGGTATTGCATAATGGAAACAAATCTAATCATGTAGTGCATAAAAACTTTTACATAGTAGTCTAATTTCAATTGTAGAGTCTTCTATGTCATTAGCATTTTTGATAAATACAAAAAAGAGTGCAGTTACGAGCAGTGAGAGACAAGTGCTGCATTAAAGGCAGCAGCAGCAGAAAGTATTGTGACACTTTCATAGAATGATGATGTAGTGAGGTTGAAAGGCTGTAAAAACATTTTCCAGCAACAAAATCCAGTGTCAGTGGTGACACACCTGAACTGGATCCTTTAATGGCTCCTTTTTAGATTGGGGAATAAAAATACTGTTTAAGGAATTAGCAGCTCAGCGGAGTGGAGATGTACAGCATATGGAGGTTTAAAAATGTGGACGAATCAGCATCTTTTACTTAACAGCAAGTCATGAAAAAGCTTTCAAACTAAGACTTATTGAGTGTGAACCTGGTTTGCAACAGTCTTGGTGTGAGCATTTGCATAAGTGACGGAATGTGAAGTAACACACATAAAGCACTTAAGCTCAAATGGCTCAGTTTTCAGGGGAAAACGAACCCGTCAGCACTCACACCACACATTGGTGCTGCAGAGCGATCTCTCACATGCATGTGCTCATGACTTTCCTGGTTATGCTTAATATAGGAACACATATGTCAGGGTACAGGTCACATGGCTTTCAACATGGGATTGTGCAGTACATTTCAACCTAATTATTAGACTTAATTTCTCACTTGACTATCATAAACAGCATGATCCAACCTCTAAAAATAGATAGTAACCTTTTCTATCCACAACAACCTTCCTACTCCAGTGAAATATATATTGCTCCAAGATAGTCAGTGCAACTTGTACTGTCATGAATATTTACAACTATTTGCCCTTTACATGGCTCTCCACAAGGCTAGAAGAAAACCTTGCCAAATTAAAGTAAAAAGAAAAAAAAATACTATCAAAAGTAGACACTGGGTGGGAGCTCAACACTGATTAAAAACAAGAAGTAATAACAAACAAAACATCCATTTAACCTTTGTGTCAGGTAAACATGCAGTAACTGTAGAGAACAACTTCTGTCCTGTTTCTATGTTTCTCATTTACATTATACAGTTCAGTTTTGTTTTTTTGTTTTTTTTTGGGGGGGGGGGTTGGACAATGACATTGTACACCCCAACAGTGTATTTTAAAGCAAATAATCAAAATGTGACTGAAGTGCAAACATTTAGCTTTAAATCAAAAGGTTCAAAAGTATTGTATAAGGTCCAAAGCAGGTCCAAAGTGATGCTGATTCAAGTGGAGGAGCTCATCCTTAGACTGAACCAACATACACCTGTCAAAGAGACAGCAAAAACAATCTGCGACAATACGAGGGAATAAGCAGGCTCAGCAACACTAAAATTCATCAAACACCACAGAAAACAACTAAAGAGGGTGACTGCAGAATTCTTTCTGTGGTTAAAAATAACCTCGCCACACCATTTAACCAAGTCAAGAACACTCACAGAGGAAGGTTTATCATTGTTAAAGTCTACAATCATTTCATTAATGTAGGGTTTATAACTAGGTGCAAACCACTGGTTACAGTCAAGGCCAGATTAGGCTTTTCCAGAAAACATCTAGAAGACCCTGCCACCTCCAGGAAGAAAAAGTTTTTGGACAGATGAAACCAAAATTAACCTGTACCAAAATGATGGAAACAGAAGATCACAGAGAAGGAAAGGGACAACATCGGATCTAAAGCACACCACATCATCTGTCAAACATGGTGGAGGCAGCATTATGGCACGGAGATGTATGGCTACCAATGGAACCTAGTCAGTAGTGTTTATGTGACAGCTGATAGAATTAGCAGGATGAATTGTGACGGGTACAGGGCTATACTCAGCTCAGATTCAGCCAAATGCTGCAAAACTGATCTTACGCACTTCACAGTGAAAATGGATAATAAGGCAAAGCAAAGTGCAAAAGCAACCCACAACTTTCTCAAGGCAAAGAAATGGGATCTTATTCAATGACCCAATCACTCGCCTATATATAAAAAGAGTTAATGTACTACTTTTGTTAAACCTTTTGAATTCAAGCTGAAGGTCTGCACTTCAATCTCATCTTGATTGTTTGATTTAAAATCCACTGTGGTCGTGTACATTGTCCAAAAACCTCTGGTAGTTATAACTATACTGTATTTCTCAAGGAATAAAGTTTCTTCACACTGTCATAAAATTTAATCACTCTTTAACAGGAACTTTGTAATTACAAGAACAGCAGTCACTTCAACAAAGACTATAACACAGCCGGCCACATTTGGCCCCTCAGTCAAAGAAGGCAAAAGGCTCCAAGTTTCTGCAGCCACTGCATGGGCACGTCCTTACTTGTCATTCTGGTAATGCAGTGAGAGGGCTACGCCCTCCTCCTTAATTTAATTAGATTTTCATCTTTTGAGAAAACACTATTCATTCCCCACATGTGGCTCAGGGCCACCCTGCTGACAGAGACTGAGCTGTGAATGCATGACACTCTTACCAATGTGACTTTTGTTAATCACTCCTTTTCTATTCTACACAGAGAGCACAAGAATACAGCACCCATTACACACACCGCCACCCAATTAGAGCAGAAATGTGAATTAATGAACGGGTCGGGGCAGGTTAATGAAGGGTGGCGCTGATCTGCTGAGGCTCAAATTAAAAACTGTATCCTCTGTCTGAATAAAGTTTTATTCAAGCTGCTTCTCCCCCCGACTTGCTATTATCATGTTAGTGCTGTTTTGTGTTTGTGCTATCACACTTTAAATTATAATGCAGCGCTGAGCTGCTGCTGTGAGGGCGGACAGTGGGGTGTCATATTTTATGGGCTGCTGTGAGCCTGTGGTGCTGTCACCTCCTGAACACGGCTTCATTTTCAGCGTTTTACGCAAAGAAAATTAAATAAAGCATTTAAAGCAGGAAGAGGCAAAGAGGCTGAAATGAGCAGAATAATTACAAATATTTGTGTTTATTTCAGATTTATTTGGGTTTTACAAGTAAATTAATGTTCTGTATCACTTCAGGGGCAAAACTGATATCACCTTGAGATAGTGTATTTCATATCCTGAAATTACACTGCTCCTATCAACTTTATTTAATGAAAGCTGCCCATGGGGGTTGTTTTTATAGTACAATTTATTCATTAACCAATTTATAAATGATGACTTAATGGTCATCCCAGAGGTATTTATCTTAATGCAATGCAGGCCTTTGCACCACAACTAAACACTACACTAAAGTTTTATTGTTAAATCATATTAAAGCACTGGAAGATAGATTTGCAGCATTAAACAGTTTTTCTTTCTTTTTAACAGTATATTTGATAATCCATCCATTCGTCCATTATTTTCTGCTTATCCAGTTCAGGGTTGTGGGGGTGCTGGTACCCAGAGCTGGCCCAAGCCTTGAAGGGCCGCTAAACAAAAATTTGGACATGTTGGACATGCTGTTTTCATCCAAAAGATGTTTAGTTTTGCATAACTATGCCAACTATGCACCTAATTACAGATTAGATGCATTACAGATAAGCCATTTGTAATACAGTACCAGTATGCAGGATACAGAACTGCTGAGCATCAATGGAATAATATTGACTACAAGTAGCCAGCAATTGGGCCCAGCACCAAAAGAAGTGCAGTAAATATGTTAATACACTGTTATACCACAAAATGGCATGTGGAAACCCAAGACCACAATGAGGCATGAAAGCAAGGTTCACTGTCTATATACCTGACCACAGTGTGAAAAAAACAAAAGGCGGACACCACAGGAACAGTGGGTAAACCAGTCGGATTAAACCACCACAGCTCACAAACGCAGTTACGTCTGAACATGCATGCCTGAATAAAGCCAAGTTATGCCCAGCTAGCATGTTCCATCCACTGAACCTTGTAAATATTCAACAGCCCTGACATATAAGTGTCACAATTCTGCAGCATGGCAGGCAGGATAAGGACCAAAACACAGAACTCAGGAGGGAAAGCCTGAATTCAGAAATACACAGCTTTATTGCTGTATGCACATCAGGTACAGGGACACTAGGACAGTTCAACTGGAGCTAATAAGACAACAACTAGGAATACATGGGGAAACTCTGAACCAGGAAACTCACTATCCAAGTAAGATGACGTGACAAACAGGAGAGGAACAAGATCACTACAGAGGCAACTAGTCACAAGAGGAAGGAACACCAACAGAGGACTCAAACTACAGCACAAAGAACAGAGACCAGGCCTAAATCTACTTAACAGGCGAATAAACCAGAGATAATAAAACACCAAAAAGAAGGAGACTTGACAAGACAGGAACACTGAGAACAGAAACACAGGGTTAAACACAAAGTGAGTAACAGCCAAGAACATGACTCAGATAAAACTAAGAAGCCCGATGATATAAACAATGAAACCAACCAGGAATGACCAGAAACAGGTACAAAGTTTAAGACTGCAAAAACACAAACTAGGAATCCAACAGTAACCTTAAACAATGCAAACTTTTAAAAACTAAAAACCCTGGGTCATAAACCCATGACATGACAGTAAGATCCAAGCAAAATGTATATTAACTAGAAAAACTTCAGCATTGAGGTCAGTGACACAGGCTGACAGGTTGTGTTCTTTATAGATACCTGCGACTTGATAGAGACACCAGGTCCAGTCTGCATCGAGAGCATGTCTAGCCAGCTAGCGATAGCTAACTGCATAACTGTTTGGAGTTGGTTAATAACTAAACGTACTGTAACGTACCGTTTTTCTTCCTCTAATCTTCTCTTTACCCCCGCACTGCCCCAGAGGGACAGGTCCTTTCTGTGACATTTCTGTTTTGTAACCTCACCACAAATGACCATAACTGCTGCTCCATCAAGATCACCTGGAACACTGCCCATGCACATGCCCGCCCAAACTACCAAATGCACGGTGACACACGAAGTCGGTCAGCAAGTAGTCTACTCATTAAATTAGCATTGTTATAACTGTACAATTCTGGAGTGTTGTGATAGTTGCTTCTTTCGTTAATGACACTGGCATGTTTCAAGAAAAAAAAACAAAGTTTCAAGAAAAATTTAGGTGAGCTCGGAGACCCCCTGGTGGTCAGGGCTGCCCTGCTGGTACCTATCCCAGCATCACAGAGGCCAGAGGCAGGGTACAACCTGGACAGGTCTAAAGACTGATTTTTTATTATTTTTTTTTAACTGTAAAACATTAAAATACTGTATAGGACATATACAATATAATGCTGGTTGACATTATCCTGTGATTTGTAATATCCATGTGTCCGTCCTCAGTCTGTCCTCATCCCTGTTCCATGAAATGACTGTAATAACTCTGCATTAAGTTAGTACTATCACTACACATGGCTTGATCATGGTGGCCCAGTGCTAACTAAACTTGAACACATATATGTCGTACATTGACTTTTCAATTCCTTCACATTGACTGTGTGTGAAATGAGCTGGGTGGACTTTAGTCGGCACGAGCTCCTCATGAGAGTTATGGGCTAACTCAGAGAATTCACTGAAGCTCAAGTCGAACCGAGTCTGGAGTGTGCTCTCTGCTCAGATTTAGCTAACTGATGCAAAACTGATCGGCTGGCACGTCACAGTGCAAATGGACAATGTCCCAAAGCATAATACAACAACAACTCAAACTTTTCTCAAGGCAACAAAATATGATATTGTCCGATGTTACCTGTCAGCCACCTGCTCTCAAATCAACAAAGCATTATGTTTCAGTTACTGAAGACCAAAGTGAAGGCAGCGAGAACCACAAACAAGCAGCGACCGAAGGTGGACTATGTATAAAACCAACACAGTGAAGCTTCATCCAATATTGCGACAGTGTATATGAAAGATAATAAAGAAACAAAAACAGAATAGATCTAATTTAAAATACCGCAATAATATATTGCTGTGAGACTGACAGTAATTTGACATTTATATTTTTCCTGAGGAAAAACAAAGCAACAAAAAATATATGTTACTGTCCAAATTCTTCAGGATTTATTTTTACCTTCTAGTTCTGCTACATTTTTTCTGCTTAATTCAAACAGATATTAGAAATGAGAGTCGCCCACACTATAACCTCAGTGACTTGCAGTACCATCTTTACAAACTCCCACTCGCCTCAAGGTTCATATTTCAATGTTATTGTGCATTACAACAAAAGCTAAAACTATTCTATGTGCTGCTAAAAGTCCAAAGGTCAGATGAGAATTTTGGCAAAGCTCTATTACTTGAGCGAGTCTGCAAATAATAAGAAGAAAAAAGAAAAGAAAGAAAACTTGTCATCTTAAATCGAGATGCTTCAATACAGCCGAATGCAGAGCTGAGTGAATGAAAGTAATCGCTGAAAAAAAATGAAGCTTGTGTCTGTGATTGTTTATAGATATTAGTGAGAATGTGCTGCTAGCTGGAAATCAAATTAAGGTTACAAAAAGTCTCACAGAAAATCGGGAAAAAAAAAAAAACTCCAGGAATTCTCGGAGCAGTATGACAGACAAAATACATAACAGAAACAAGTGTTTCCAAAATGCTTCCAGTGGGAGACTCATTATCTGCACAGCAGGATGCGATTCTAACCGACAGACAATTGTTCAACGAAACGGCAAAAACTACAAAATTCCGACTTTTTGGGGAAAATGAAAGCTTCAATTTCCTGGGCAGCCTGCAGAAGCAGCGTTTGACAGCACGTGGGGCTCCAAAGAAATCTGAAACTCTCAGCTCTGCAAATATCCTGTTAGAGCCTGGCTGGGAGATGAGCAACTCTAAACCAATCCAGCCGCACTGAACCAACACGCTCCCAGCATTTCAGCAGAAGAGGGGAGACGATTGTGTCTGCAGCGCGCACATGAAAGGACACCTGATATCTGAGATAGGAAAAGAAAAATAAGTGAGCAAGAAACTTTTTCCCTTTCAAATGTGTACACAAGCTTTGCTGCTTTTCTTCTCTGTGGCTGAAAAGTATTTTTTAAAAAAAGAGGTGTAAAAGGAATAAAAAGACTGGCTTTAATGATAGAAAAATAAATCAAAGAAAGATTGAAAAGAATCTACCTGAAAATGACTTAAAAGATATTCTCAGTGACACCGACACCAACTTTGTTCATAATTTTCACCTCTTCCAAAATCCAATTTTGTTGCTCGCTCATCTTCCTTTTGCTCCCAGCAACCCAACTCCCATCATTGTTGCTCTCCCTCAAGTTCTACATCTGCTGTCTTGATTTAAATGTTTAGTTCTTTCTATCCAATTTTCTAACTCTGTTTCTCTGTCTCCTTCTCTAGCAATCCATCGCTCTCCTGCTAAGAAAGATTAAAGTGGAGGCCGATCTCGTGTTAATGGCCATCAGCTCATCCTGTGCAAGAGTTTCACAGTCTGCACTGCCTACCTGCTTAATTAGTTAAGAGGCAATCCCCCAGCAATGAACCTCATGCAAACTGCTGCTGCACACAGACACATGGACTTACTGCAACCCTGTTTGATATTTTTCAAAAATTTCAAATTTCCATAACTTCTAGCTGATTTTATAAGACAGTGAATCACATGTAAAAAATGTGAGATAGATAGATAGATAGATAGATAGATAGATTAGATAGATAGATAGATAGATGCCCCACCCACCTGCTGTCAAACTGTTTACAAGGTGCAACCAAAACCGAAAGTTCACTTTGATAGGGTAGCCTTAAAAGGGGAGGAGCTAAAACAGCTCATTTCAGACAAAGGCCCAGTAAAAGATAAGTAATTATTGTTTTGGGTTATGAATCATGCAAAACAGCTGTGCTAGAGTGTAAGAATTAAAAATATGGAGCTGCGATATAGGTGCTGTTTAAGATCAGAGTACTGACTTGATTAACTTTGTAAAACTTGGAAGTGCCACTATATTTTACACTCACTTTTTGCATAAATGAAAGATTAGAGTAGCTAGTATGAGGTATATGCAGTGTGATTCTGCCCTACCACACACTCAGTGGCACCTTGCTAATTCAAGAGAAAAACTGATATATACATAAACTGCGCTCAGGCCAAATCAAAGGGAAAATAGTTTTTAAAACTGTGTTTCTTTCTTTTTTTTTTAATGCCGAAAACCAGTTTGTCTCATGGCATGCTAACCATTATTTTTACGCTTCATTTGATCTGGATGTTATTTCTATCAATCTATCTTCTAACCTACAGCTTAGAAATTCACCACAATGGAAAAACACACACAGTTTCAAGGCTCCACGTCCAGCAGGCATGTACAAGCTTTTCTTAATTAGTGCGCAGAGCTTGCAGGAACAGTGGGTGAACACACTCACACTCTGCTAATGAGTATGAGATGTGATAGAAATGCCAGCATTATGTTCAGTTTTTATTCTTTTTTTGGGGGGGGGTAAAAGATGCTTTATAGATTTCTAATATAAATTTAGCGTTTAGCTTCATACTGTGGTTCATTTTTGCATCACCTTTTTGAAGCCCTTTCATTATGTGTCCTCTTGTATATTTCTGAGAGCAGGAAATAAAAAGCTACTTTCATACTTGTGTTTGGAAGCTCTCAGTGAAATAGTACTAATCCAATGGAATCAGTCCTCATTATTTAACGCCTTTTCTCTTGTATGCACGAGACAAAGAATCAGATATATGTTAACAACACATTAGGGTAGCTTTTTAAAAATTAGGTTAGGTTCTTTGATTTGTTCAAAGTAATTTCTTCTGACAGTCTCTTATTTTGTGCTGTATGACATTCTCCCTGCTGTGACGCACATTAGTAGAAAGGCAGAGAGTGCTTTATCTACAAAGCAGACACCCCGTACAGTTTTGAAAGTCTAAAAGAATCCTGGTATTTAAATTCAGATGTTTTCTTTAGTATATTTCCATGTGGTACACTATGTGACTTACATATTTAGTTGTGTAGTGCTTAGCTTCTGTAATTCTTCATTCTTCTTTACAGAAGAGGGCAATTTAACATCAAAATTCAAACAATACCTTAATGCACGCCACACTGCGCCAATAAAACTCTCTGTTAGCTAGCATTAGCATTGCTATTGTCACCGCCAACATATTTTCCTGAAATGAAAACTGCTGATTATTATTATTATTATTATTATCATTAGACACCATATCATTTCACATAAAGCACTTGTATAGTCATACTTGTCAGTGTGAATGTGATTATAGACTCAAAATAGTAAGAGACATGGTAGCTGCATGTCTTTAGCATATTAGCATTTATGCAGGCAGACGGCCCGGCTGTATGGCTGGAATAGAAACCGGTTATATTTCTAATGCATTTGGGCTAAAAGGGTTCTAAACAGCACAGTCTCTGGATGCCATATGTATCAAAGCTTCATGTTACGCTTAATCTCTGACTTGTGTTGACTGCATATGACTGCACTGCCTGTGAGAATCTTGAGACTGAGTCTGCTTGTTATTGTTATGCTCTTCCACATGCCTTAAAAGCAACTGTGGAAATACAGAATTCCTATAAAACAATTCAACCTTCATTCAGTTTCTTTATTCGTAATCCTCATTCACACAGAGGACAGAGCGTGGACAGGAAGCATGCTATGAAGTTGTACGTGCTTGTGTGCACACACATGCTTGGGTCATCAGCAACCCAACTGACTTATCAAAAGCTAAAAAAGAACTCCCTTGTCTGTGCTCTACTGGAGGTACAACCGTTTGGCAGCTATCAAAATTGAATGGTAACACCAGAGATTCATTATTAGCAAGTGGGTTTCAAGACCGTCCAATGATTCAGCTCTAAAAGAAACATTTCTCTATGTTTACAAGACTAAAACTCTAAAGGTACCAGAGCTGAAAGGGAAAAAGATAAATAAATAAAAAGGACTGACATGAAGTCTTTTCCCAAGTAAAAAGGGTTTGTCCTCTAGGGAGCTCAGGTATAATTCATGACTCCATGAAAATGCTTGAGAAAAAGCCAGAAGATCAAAGAGAGATTTTTTTTTTCACTTTCATTTTTAATATAAAATAATGTGTATTTTGCTTTTAAAGGTGCTCCAATGTCTTCACATTATGCCCTTTTTTTTATTAACGGAGTTAAAAGTTTAACAGTAATGAGGTTCATATGCAAACTGAGGTGAATATCAGGTTACTGATGTTTCCAGAATTGCTTGAAACAGTATTGTTGTAGACTGCAGCTGAAAGTCACAGCGCACGGAAGCTTGAAGCATATGGTACCTTACACCTTATGCTGTTTGCCAGCTCAAGTCGAGGAGGTCAAAGCAAAGAGAGGAGCAATTCATCACTGTTGCTTGTCAGTTGATGCTTTGATCCTATGTATACAGATGTTGGTGCCTGTGTTGACACAAAAGGTGAGTGTGTGTGTGTGTGTGTGTGTGTGTGTGTTTTGTATTAACAGTTGTACAGTGACTAAAAGTTGTTATGCAAGTGAATGGCAGAAGTTAAACTCAAAGATTTTACAAAAGATTCACCTCAGAGCTCACAGGGCCATGATTCGGCATTGACTAATCTGCTCTGAAGAGACGGTGACAGACACACAGAAAGAGGGGAAGGAGTGCAAGAACTGGGATATGATGGCGGACATGATGAAATGAGCTGAGGACTAAAAAGAAACTGAGAGTAGGCTGCAAAATGAAATGATGAACAGAAGAAGGAAGGGTGGAAAGGAACA
Source organism: Pterophyllum scalare (assembly GCA_024447675.2). NCBI lineage: Eukaryota > Metazoa > Chordata > Actinopteri > Cichliformes > Cichlidae > Pterophyllum > Pterophyllum scalare. The sequence continues at coordinate 23,025 of JAMQGT020009566.1, read as the reverse complement.
CGAGCAGAGTGAGCAGAGCGATGAGGAAATTAAGCTTCTCATTTCTTCCACCGCGGAGATTAACACACACACACACAGACACACACATACCCAGCAGCAGTTCACCTCCATCTCATCTCTCCCATCATTTGGCAGTCCCAGTCCTGTCCAAATCTCTACATAGCATTTTAAGAAAGGTGCATTATTCAGTGTGAAAACCCTCCTTCCCCACCTGATGACCTTTGAGATTCACTGTTCTCTTTGGATTTTACTTTTATGTATTTGTTCAGACTAACAAAGGCTACGCAAGGATCTGTAGGTGAGTGCTCTGTAGTCTTGATGCCGTATGCAACCATTAGCCCCCACTAGTGGTGTACGGATCGATTTAAATATCGATAATATCGATACCAACGTTGGTACTGATATTGATCAATACCAGATCAATACTTTAGCGTCAGTTTCTCTCCTGTATGCAGTGCTGCGTTTTTATCAAAGATGCGAGCTGACTGTCTGTTTAAGTGCCGCTCCTGTCACAGCACAGAGCAGACAGACTTTGCTCCTCCCCAACCTGCAGTGTTTTGACGTTATACCATCACCTGACACGTAACATATTTTACTAGCGGTCTCAAACCCCTGGCCCGCGGGGCCACTTCCGGCCCAGCCCCGTACTTCTGGCCCACAATTTGATGTCAAAAATATAAGACAATTTGGCCCTTTAAGTTACTTTTTTGACATTTCTCTTTCCCCTCCAATTAAGAGGAGTTAGCAAAAAAAACAAAACAAAGAGCCAAATTGTCTTATATTTCTGACATCAAATCGCAGGCTGGAAGTAGGGGGCTGGGCCGGAAGTGTAAATGTTTTATAACGTTGTGGAGTGATAATTTTGTACAGCTTGTTTATTTAAGAAAATTAGTGAATGAAGAAGTATGTTTTTATTACATTTTTGTATTATATTTTCTGAACACTACCTGAAAAAAGTTTTAATTTGTTCTTGAGTGATCATTTTGTACACTTTATTTAAGAAAAAAATCCAGACATCACAATGTATGGGGAAAACAGATTTGTTACTGTTCTAACGTTTCAGAACAAAAACTTTTATTTTGATAATGTATTTTCTATTTACCTATTAATTTGGCCCAATTCTATCCTGGATTTTAACTAATTAATGATCCAAATGAAAAAAAATCACAAAACACTTAAACTTCATGAAAATTCTTCATAATTATGAAAAGTATCTGTATCTGTATGAGTATCTGTGATACTGGCCCTGGATTTACTTGGTATCGGATCGATACCAAATCTTGCAGTTTCGCACCCCACTAGCCCCCACTGCTGTCTCATCCTGCAAACTGGCAATCTTGCTGCTGCAATTGCTGTCTCTTGCCACTGTTTTATTACAAACTTAAAACCACAGCCTTATTGTCATCTATGTATAATTTTGCATCACTCCAAAGTTAGGAATACTGTTTGTTCTGGATCTGCTCCAGCATTTGGGGTGAGATTGTCATAAGGACATTGCTCTCTGATCCTCTCAACTGTGGAATGTCCTGACCGAGCGTCTTGGGCAGCCCAAGGCTCAAAGGCTCATTGAAAAACGATGTCAGTTAGTCTCCAGAGACTCTGTGAACATCCTCTATCCTTGTATGGTCTGTAAGGTTTTGCCTTTTAGTTCAAATCTGTTCATTCCTGATAATGGCAGCCTCAGTGGGGCTGCTCTAGAGCTTTCTCTAAATTCCGCTGTTTCAGCTCAAAGAGCATCCAACTACTGATTGGATCTGTGATCTGCAGGCATTTGGCCCAATAATCATGAGATATTTCTGACCCCTTGCACAGAGCTAATTGAACTGTACAGTATTGGCCAGTATAAATAATAAATTGATGTGCCTTTATGACAAGGAAGGTGATCAATTTTATCATATGCATAGCTGATATTGGGTTTCGGAAATAAAGTGGTCTATTCCTAGGATGTTAACATTCACTGGGCTTCAGGTTCAGGGTTCCCGTCAGGTTATCATCCAATGTTTCCCACAGTGTTTCCTGTCCCTTGGATGGCCCAACCACATAGGTTAATGGCCTGAAATAACTGGAAACTTATTCTAGAAGGATTTATTTAGTTTTTCCATCTTAGAAAATGAAGTCATTTGCAATTGATTAACCAGTGGACAAACTCTTATTTTGACAGCCAGCTAATTCCAGCCCTTTAGTCTCATAGCACTCTGATTCTCTACCAGCTGGCTTGCTGTTGAAGTTGCTGTTATGGTGGTCACATAAAAATAGTCAATGTAGTGGAAAAAATCAAATCAAATCCTGTATTAGTCTGCTGGCAATTTTTCAGGGCTTAGCCTAAATATACAGATATGGATTAAAAGCTCTTCCTCTTCCATCTGCCAGTTGTTGTTTCTGAACCCAGATATATTTTTAAAAAGCTCAGTCATTGTTAGATTGTTGCTGATGGTTGCAAAATTGCATTTTGCCAGATGTACTCCTTCTTTTGTCATCCACACAAGAATTGTTTACTTCCAGGCAACCAAAACCTGATTTGCTGGTGAACAACTAAGACTACAGATGGAAAATGGAAAGCATCCAGTACTTTGCCTGCACATTCTACACATTCATATCCAGGTATCCAATGATCAGGTTAAAATCCACACCAAGTTGAGGAGCTGTGAACTTCTTTTTTCCAATCAGAAGAGTTGCCCTGGCTATTAGAAAGAATACAGGTATAAGGCAGAACGACATCCTGTTTTAGACCTGTTGGTAACCTTGTGGATATTACAAAGGTTTTCTTTTGTTTCCTTGATTGCCACCTTTACCATATAGCCTTTCTAGGGTGTATAATGTCTTTTACCCAATGTCAGTTGTCCCATGTTACTCTCAGATGGATGGATGTTTTACCAAGTGAGTGCATTCTGTGATGGTGAAATATATGCTGTGCAGCTGTCAGGCTTGCCAGCCTCACTGTGCCTTCTGGTATCACTGGAGCCAAAATGAGGCCTGCTTGCTCTGCATTCAGAGGTTTGCATTCCTTTGAATGTGAGTTATTTCAGATGCCAACATTTATCTGCTAAAAAAAGAGGAAAAAATATTGAAATGAATGCCCTTGGAGCTCTGGCTGCAGTGAGCGTAAGGGTATTAGGGTGTTATCTGGGTTTAAAATACTTCCAGTGGGAAACCCAGGGCAGATGCCGCTGAATTGGAAGGGGGTAGAGTAGACTCTGCAAAGAGAAACTCCGAGGCAGATAAATGTTTAAAACGCTGACTGAATGTTATTTGTTGACATTTACCCACAGAGGGGTCCAGATGTTTCAAGCATGGCAGGGTTGCCATTCAACTTGTTTTCGACTAGTGCCAAGGAAGAGGGGAAAAGTGATTAAATACTGTCTTCAGCAAAGGGCACAGGCCACTGTTCCAGAGACCTGCAGCCACTGCACATGAAATCCAAATCAGCCAGTGGCTCTTGCCAACAGCGACTTTCACATGGAGAAAGAATTTAATGAACAAAGGATAATCGAAAAAGAAACTCCAACCAAGTGAACATTATAACTGATACATCTTTTGTGCGGAATCTTTATTAGCTAACAAATAAGTAGTTAGCAGCTAATGTGCTTATCTGCATGCGAATATGCAGAATCTGTAAAGAACTGGTTACAATTTCTGATACCAGAAACTGTCTGGTTTCTGGCTTGTAGTCTGTTTGCAGCTCAGGCAGTGCAGTGTTGATCACTGATGTTTAAGCAGGCTTTGGTTGCATCCAGAAAAACACATGAGAGGTGACGCATTTGCTGAAATGCTATCTTGAAACTGTTGTTGTCTGAGGACAAGTTTCTTTTTAATGGCTTTTAAAAATGTATTATCATTTGTCAACAATGGGAAGCACACATAACACCCAGGGACTAATTGATCAGACAACAGCTGACGGGCTCCTATATTCTGTGGTCATTACCTCATGAAGCACGTGGCTCTTTCACTCTGCTTTCTTCCCCCAGCTCATTTGTGTCACCTTCCATTTGGTACTCAACAGGTAGGTGCAGAGAGATTATAGGACCTCAGCTCTAAATCTGACTGATGTTTGTCTCAACTTAATGTTACAAGAATGAGTGCAAATATTTAATGCAACGGTTCTTTAATAGGCTTTAATATGTTATAGTATTATTATTATCTGCTGAATGATCAAGGCTGAATAAGATTTTAATAAGTCACTCAAACAACAATTTTAAATTTATAATATTAAAAGTGTTGTCTTTGTTGGGTGTGGGGTCAAGGGGTTTTTAATTTGAAATTTGATCTGCAGATTCTGCTAATGGCTCATTAAAAGTAAACTAGAAGGCAGAAAAGGAAAGAAGCAGTCACTGCCAATCAAAACGAAATCCTGTGGGGTAGAAAGGATAGAACGGGCTAAAAAAGATGAAGCGACAGAAGTGCTAGAGACAAAAAAGTGAAAGAGTTGCAAAGACCGTGACTGAGGAAGCATGAAAGGTAAAAATGCAGCAAGTTGAATCTAGAAAGAGTAGGCGAGAGTGTAAACACGGGCAGCGTGGCGAAGAGTAGATGAGACAGCAGAAGAGTGACGGATGAAAGTTAAGAGGAGGAAAGAAGGGAAAAAGGCAAACGTGACAAACAGAAAACAGAACAGAGATTCTAACCCCGCTGCAGGGCCTCTGTGCAAAAACCATCAATAATCTCTTTCTTTCTTTCTTTCTCCTTATTTTCTCCCTCTTCTCCATGTTTCATCCTCAGGATGTTTATTCAGCTCCAAGCTCAGAGAATTTCATCATTCTTCACCCCAAGGGACTTATTCCGGTTTAAAATCATTGATACTGATTACTCCGGGCAATGTCATATTGATTTTTGAGATTTATTGTTGGCCAACTCCCTAGCAGAGGTCCCTGGCCCCTGTGTCCCCAGGTTGGCAGTCATTTGTTAAACACTCTCCCCTCCTGACAAGGGACACGCTGAACTATGTGCAAAAACACACACACAACCACATACATAAACAAGTTCAACTTGTAGCACTAAGAACTAAAAACCACCAGTGTTGCTGTCACACTTTTTTGAGCCATTTCATAGTTTGTTTGTTTGTTAGTGTTTTTGTACACCGGCCCTCAACACCAGGCGAAGGCTATGTTCAGGTATTCAAAAGTTACATTATTTGTCTTTTTGGCATCTCAAGCTGTTTAATATTCATCTATGAAAAAGCCTAATCATTTTGCCCTTGTGTGTCAGAAAACAAAAATATACTGTTCCAAATGGTCAGACAAGCTTAACCTCAGGGAATGAAAACTGAAGCCAGTGTGGAAGTCCCTCTTAGGCAGGGGTAACACTAAAGGCCAGTTGGTGACCAGCACTCAGTTGGGAAAAATGCTGTGAATCCAGAAATGGAGACTGTGTTGGTTGCAGCACTAAGGCAGAGCTTTGAGTTTAAAAGTGAACATGCTTCGGTTTGAATTGCACTTTTTCAAGTTACACTACCACTCGGGAAGTAGTTGGCGAGTGTTTGCGGCAAGTCTATGTCTTCCATGCAAACTGAGGAAAACCACAGCAATCTGTGAGTGGTCCAGAACAATCACAAAGAGGTTTGTTGGTGCAATGACTGACTTCACCTAGCAACAGCCGAGGACCTCCAGTAACTTGACAGCCAGTTGGGGAATACACATTTTTCCCTAGCAATCCGCGACCAGTCTCTAGGCCTGCGTGACTGGGGCTTTCGTACCCGATTTCATAGCAATTGCCAGAACTGTCTGCAACACATTTTCCCCTTGTGACTGGAGGCTGCTAGGCGGTTGCCAACCAGACTCAAGGTTGCAAAGCAATGCCAGCCATGAAGAGAGCCACAATGCCATTTGTTTGAATAGGAAGGATACAATGCACACTCTCTAGAGGAACACATTTATAGCACTACATTTAGTTATAATCATCTAAAGTGGCCGCTATGTAACTAATAAAAAGACTTCAGACTTTAGAGAGAAGTTTAAACTTTCTCCACTGCACACATGCAGAAAAAAAAAATCACTGTGTTTACTGATAGCGATTAGCTAACAGTTTGCCGAGAGACTGTTTCCAGTTGAGGACTTCACCTACAGTGGCCTCTCCTGTCAGTAAGAGGCTGGGGCTGTTGGTTTGTTCGACAAAGAACTGGACTGTATGTTTTTCCGACACACTAGCCAAGACTGTGAGTTCACTAACTCATCATACGCCATACGAGTATTGCCGGCTTTTCCCTTGAATCTTTTCTTTTGGTTTTTCACTTCATGTGGGCCCACACAGACAAACGTTTTGACGTTTAATGAATATTTCCTGTTGTATTGAGTTTTCACCATCAGTTGGTTTAAGTGGGTGGGTTTTCTTTTAATCTGCCGCTGAAGGCTGTGAATAAATACTGTACTTTGGGCACTGTTTTCCTCTTTCATTTGTGGTTGATTTGAATGTAAGGGATATACAGCGTGAGAACTAAAAGGTAAAATCACGCAATAATTTGCTAGATAATTTTACGTCCAGTTGTCAGATCCAAGAGAGTGTAATTTTCCCTAGTTGTGTTTTATTAAAGGGAACGGACCCAGGGCTGTATCTCAGTTCAGGGGTACATAGGAAGCGCTACACAAAATTCTACCTTTCTTATTATTTATGCCACAAATGCAAAGTCTGGGGTTAGTTTTGTAGTAGCAGTTCTCAGAATCCTCAACATCACTCATAATTATGATATGAGTTGATTTAGGCAATTCTGTACCAATCTTTGGTGGGCTGGATTAAAAAGACCAACGGGCTGGATGTGGCCCATGGGCCATATTTTGCCCACCCCTGATCTAAGCATAACCATAAAAATATATCAAGTACAAACTAATTTGTTGAATTACTTGCTACATCTTGGTACATGTGACCACTTCCCATTCCTTGAGGGAGAGTTTGATGTTTCTAACTGTACAAACATATATTCAAAATTAAAAGCTGCAAAACACACACACACACACAGACACACACAAAGCAGCAGCTACTTGAACTTGATTTTTATCTCATTTTATTATCCAGCTTTAACTCTCCCCACTATTTGACCTTTGCACACAGATCAGTAAAAGCAGCTCAGTCTTCTTCCCTCATTAATTCTTCTCAGTGCTGAACAAGGAGACGGAAAAGTGTGTTCAGAGGAAAGAAGGGGAGTGCATTGATTATAAGCTGCTGGTGGACAAGATGCATTAAGAAAAGAAAATGACACAAATTAGTGAACAATCAAGAAAGCAAAAAGAAAAGACAACGGAAATACCACCACATCAGTGGGGTTCAGTGAGGTGTTAGAGATAATACAAGATGACAAGCAAGTTAAAGTGATTAGATTAACAATTTCTGAATAAATCTCTTATATTCCTGGTAGATGTTTCATTACCTGTGCCAGGTCCACCTTCAGAGGACTTAAAAGTTCCATCAAGCCTAGCCCTCTCCACTTATGTGATAGCATTCAAATCATCTTTTTCACTCAAAAGTGTTCAGAAAGTGTAGACTGGGGAAATTCAAAACATCTCAGACGACAGTCTAAACACACATGAAGCAGTACAAGAGTCCTAACCCCACCAAGGCAGAAAATCTCGTCCACACCACAGAGATCCTTAAGTATGTGTACTTTGAGATATTCTTGAAATCATCCGGCTCAGGGACGAGTTCCTGCCCCAGGTGGAGGGGTTTAAGTATCTCGAGGTCTTGTTCTTGAGTGTTCACCAGTCTGTTGTGGTGAAGAGGGAGCTGAACATAAAAGTGAAGCTGTCAATTTACTGGTCGATCTATGTTCCTGCCCTCACTTACGGTCACAAGCTTTGGGTAGTGACCGAAAGAATAAGATGGCAAATACAAGCCAGTTAAGGTGGCTCGGGCATCTGACTAGGATGTCTCCTGGGCGCCTCTTGGGTAAGGTGTTCCGGGCTTGTCCTACCGGGATGAGGCCCCGGGGTAGACCCAGGACACGCTGGAGAGATTATATCTCTCAGCTGGCCTGAGAACGCCTTGGGGTCCCTCCAGATATGCTGGTGGAGGTGGCTGGGGAGAGAGAAGCCTGGGCTTCTCTGCTTAGGCTGCTGCCCCCGCGACCCGGCCCTAGATAAGCGGAAGAAAATGGATGGATGGATGGAAGACAATAGTTCCCATTTTTCTTACTTTAAGTTTGATATGTACTTTTGAAGATGTGATGCAAAATTAACAATTCTACCCTGTCGCACAATGGTGACAAAAAAATCCATACATTTCTGGTTTCAGATCGGGATCTGGCTCAACTCCAAAACCTTCTGCATTGGCTCAAGCATCACCCCCGGTAAAAAATGTTGATGCAAATCTGTCTGTAACCCTTTGGGTAATACTGCTAACAAGCAGAAAAGCCCAGCATAACTTCCAAGGCAGGAGAAATTAAAAAAAATTAAAGTGTTGCAAAATGTCTATCATCCTTCATTGCATTGAGGCACCAGCCATGGTGGTGTTGGAAGCAGAGGGATAGCAGTCCTCTTAAAAAGAACGAAAAAAAGAAAATCCACTTTGGAAAGGTTGGTGGGGTGGCAGAGGACAAAGTCACAAGTTTATCAACCTGACTCATTGTTTCGTGTCCCATTCGCTTTTTATTTTCACTTGCTGCTTGGTTGGGTTTAGACACCAAAACTTCTTTTTTAGACTTCCAAAACAATTGCAGTTTGGTTTAAAATACACCTCTTCTTAACTTCGGACTGTTGACAAATTACGCTTACACAATGCATTTAAATGTGACTCTAAAGTGGGAGTGACAGACTCGTATCAACCCTGCCATAAACCCGGTGCATCCCAGACACCACCAGAGACCTTGTGCTTATTTGTGAGACGTTAGTGAAGGGCAGAACATCCGGATTTGATGCCCTAGGAAAGACAGCAGGTCAAATGACCACTTTTGACCAGCTACATTCGGTGTGGGAACATACATTTTCCAACCTAGCATGCTAGCTCCTTCACAGGAACACCAGTTCCACAGTGGTCTGCAGGACTGTGAAAGGTACAAATGATGCACTTATGTCCTCTGAATAATGAATTTCTTAGCAAAAACACTTGAAAGGGGAGAGATTTTAGTATTCATCCTAGAAAATACTGAACTGAAAGGATATTTACATTGAGGTAAAGTAGCTCATTAACCCAAACTGAAGGACTACAATTAGGTGAAAAATAACCTTGATTTATATTTAATGTGAATTAATATTTATTTGTTGCTGGATTAGAAAGCAAAGAAAAATGCAATGGCAATGAATTTTTAATTTACCTTTGGATCAGCGCAGTTGTGTTGGTGTGCTGGATTTTCCTAATAACGTAGTAGTTTAGATATATGACTGCAATGTGCCTGAAGCTCAGATACACCGTGAGAAATGTTCATGCTCACTGAGTTCATCCAAGAGAAGCCTCCTTCTGTAAGTAATGCATTGTGAGTAATCACACAATTTATGCACACTCTTGCACAAACATGTAAATACCCCCCCCCGCAGTTTAAGCATGGATATTTTTCATTCCTCACCATCCACAGATCAAATTAATCTTAGTATTCTTCCCCTGGATATATTAGAGATGGCCTCATGATACCTGAGCAGAGAGTTAAACAGGCTGCAACAGATGCAGCAGCTTTGTTCACAGTTGTCATCACGATGCGAATGTCGTGTGTGAGGTCGTAGGATCAGGATGAGGCTCTCCTGGGAGCAACATGACCTAAACCGCCCAGCACTGCACCACAACCTGCATGACTAATGAAAAACAAGAATAACAAGCCAGTCTGCTGAGCCCCCAGCAAGCCTCTGCTGCGAGGCCGTTAATGGCGTGGGGCTGGTGTTGGATGGTACACCACGACACTCACACCGCATACAGCGACACAGAGCAGCATGTATTTGATGGTTTGGTAAGCTCAGCATTCAAATCAGTTCTAATGGGAATTATTCTGTTCAACGTTTATTCTTTGTGACGTTTTCTGATTTTCTGATTGATTTTTGCTTTCTTTAGACTGAATGATTTTCTGTCATGTCTGACAATTATTTCTTGCCTTGGATGAGGAACTGCTCTTTACATGTGTTTGCTTGAAGATCAACTAGGGCAGCACCCATTTGGGGAGAGTGTAACACATGTTTTTGTGGCTACAATTTACATCTGGCCCCTAAACATGTCAAATGTAAGCAATCAATATTTCTGTTATGAAAAGAGGACAGCTGTAAGGATGCATATAAATCCAGCTGTGATTGTTTGTTTGCGCCCTCTGGATTGGCTGTTTTAATTTGCTTCAAAAACAGAAAAAGGCTGTTTTCTTTTTCCACAAAACACCAGTTTGTGCTAATATAATGGAAATCAGTCATTGTTGGATTGCTGATCAGTTGAAAATTTGTATCATACTGCCCAACCCAAAGTAATATACTAACGTGCAAAACTCTTCAGCCACACCTCATTTATTTATATTTTGCTTCCAAAGAGCCAAATTTTCTTGTGATTTCTTAAAGTGGTCTTGAGCAATAATTATCCAGGCTTTCTGAAGCTCTTTCAAAGTTTTTCTTTGGATGTTGGCTGCCTTTTTGCTTGACTGAGAATGATCCTGACTATTCTCAAAGAAATGTTATTCTTTTGTTAAGCCACTTAACATTCAAGACTAAAAAAAGCATCCAACTCAAGGGATGAACCAGTGCTATTTCTACACATTACAGATAACTTGGCAAAGAAACAATTTTAAAATGTATCTTTGTGCATATGATTACTAGCAGTCTGTAAGAAAAACACATGATTTCTTGAAATGTCTCCAGATGAAGCTTCCCAAAGATCTATTAGCCAGAAACCTGGCACATCCCTGCAAGGAGTGCAGTGTCCTAAAACAAACTGGACAAGTAGAGGACAAAAGAAGAAGCTGCAGGCCTAAAAAGGAACTACCTAAAGCAGATAAACAGTATGTGAAAGTTGTGTCCTTAAGAAATTGGAAAACCTCTAGCAAGACTCACCCCCAGCTGGTCAAGGCGGATGACCGCCCCTCCCTCAGCCTGGTTCTGCTGAAGGTTTCTTCCTGTTAAAAGGGAGTTTTTCCTTCCCACTGTCACCAAGTGCTTGCTCAAAGGTCTGACAGTTGGGGTTTACTATGTATTGTTGTGTTGTCTTTATGATATAAAGCGCCTTGAGATAACTGTTGTTCTGATTTGGTGCTATATAAATAAAACTGAATTGAGTTTGAGAAATAGATCAATTAATTGCACAAAAGCCACAAACAGAACAGAGTATCGTTCATATTCAGATTAATTACATTTTGTAATTTGTGGCAGTATTCAACTGAAAAATCTGCTCTGTGTTTGTGCCAATTTATATTCAATTACCTTTAATTCAGACTCACATGCCTACCACATAACTTGAAAAATAAATTCATGTTCCCAGAATGCATTTTCAATGACACACCCACTGGTGGCTCTGCAGTGTTGAAGAGGTTAATTAGCTCAATTATCAGTGTCATTCACACAGTTATTTATGCACCTAAATTAACCTAATATGAATTCAGACAATGTTTAGTAAACATCAGTTTATGTACCTGCAGGCCACAACAATTAGAAACCTAAAGGATTAGGAATAGAATTAGAGCTAAAGAGGTGACTTTTGACTGTAATTTTAATCACTGATTGATTATATATTATTAGATATTGATTATAAATGGATTATAATGATCGCTTCAGTTTTGATCCAAGTGTTTTGCTAGCTGTCAGTTACAAGAAGGGAAAGCAAGAGTCCCAAGCAAGTGGAAAGACCAGGAGGGAGTGAAAGGCAGAATCAGCAGAACAGAACAACAGACCAAGAGACTGAGAAGAATAAGACAAAGTGAGTGAAAAAAAGACCGTGGGAGGCGTTGTTCCCATTTACACAGATCCATTAGTCTGTGATAAGAATCATGAGCCACAGTCACATGACATTCCTTTGAAAAGACAACAATGGCACAGAAACACGCTTTTCACTTTTTAAGTCCTGATGAAAATTGATTTTCTTTCAAGTTTTTAAACTGATTATCCATTTTATCAGTTGCACTAAGATACAGATGCCAAAACTTTTCATTTGGGGTTTGTATTTTTAGATCCGAATCTTAGTAAGTACTAAAAGCGGACTCTTCCTTTAGGGCATAATAATTCAACTTGTCACGAGCAATAAGTGACTCATTCTTTCTTTGTGGATGTAAAAAGAGAGCAGTGAGAGGGGGTGGAATGTGACCAGTGTACACATTTCACATCAGATATTTATGAACAGCATAGTATGCCATAATTTGGCTGTTTTTACAAAGGACATTTGCCTCACTAATTTAACATTCAGACCAGCAATCTTTGGAGTTTTATCTGCTGATCCCAGGTTCCCAGGGTAAGTCTATAAAACAACTATAAAAAGACCATCTTTAATCTGATTTTTTTTTCTTTTTTTGATTGGCTTAAAAGCCTGCAAATGACCCATTTTGGCTGAGGCTCTGTAGAGTCATTGATCTTATTTAGGCGGCAGCAGCAGCAGCAGCAGCAGCAGCAGCAGCAGCAGGTGGACATTTTAGGTGAAAAAGCTCCAGTAAGTGCAGTGTCAACTGCCTGCCCAGTCAGGTGAAGAGCAAAGCTAGCACTAAGCTGGTGAACATGATTGTCGTGCTTTAGAGCAAGATTTAAAGATGCAAGATAAAACCAGAAGTGTAAGTATCTTGAACTTAAATATGTACAGCTAAGTAATTGCTGATGTCGGTCCATGTGTCCCGGACTTAATTTTTTTTTTTTTCAGTGGAAACAGTTCACACTGAAATATGAATGAATGAATGATACTTTATTAATCCCACAATGGGGAAATTACAGTTAACAGAACACCCATCCAAGAAGACAAACAAACAAACATGGGGAGATGGTGAACTGTGGCCATGCTGCCCCTTTCTGGAGGCGCTGACATTAAAAAGATGGAAACAATAGCGAAAACATATAAGGATACGTGAGGGGGGAAAAATCATCTCATACTTTGTATATATATATATATATATATATATACACACACACATACATATACACAGTATAAGGTTACAAAAACCTCTGCGATAGTGCAGGAAGCACATGGCATAGCATGGGAGTGATGGGGACGGGCAGGGGTGGAAGGGAGCCAGCGGAGGCAAGAGGGGGATCGGGCTACTGTGGGGCTATGTCAAACTCCCCTCCTCAGCTAACAGTTATGATAAGAGGTGGAAAAATGTTCATCAGCAGCTAGGTCAAGGGAGATCACTCCAACACAGATCAGAAGAAGACAGGACGGCGGGGGGCGTACAGCCTTTGTTTAAAAAACATCCAGGAGAAAGACTGAGATAAGCAGCAGTCCAAGGCTGCCAGGGAGCCAAATTTCTGATTCTATGACTTGTTTTGGAACAGACTGTACTGATTAATTTGTTGACAGCCTTTAGTCTTTCTGTTACCTCTCAGTGGCAAAAAAAAAATCCAATCCAGTCATCCGAATCCTCTTGTTCAATCCTTCGCCGTGCAGAAACAGATACCTCTCCAAGATCTAATCCCTCCAGTCAGTTCCAGGTATACTGAGTCTGAGTCTGTACCTTTCTGCATAACCCGTCATAAGCAGCCTTAACACGGCCCAACAGCTGCCCAGACTTCCTGAATTGTAGCGACAAACCAGGTGTCTCCAGGTCCAATTCAGAGAAATCCTAGTGTCAGTAAGCCGAATAAATGTGCACGTCCTCCATCGACAATACAGCCAGGCACGTCATCTTCTACCCACACAGGAATCCATAACGTAGCCAGCCGGGACTGTCACTTGGATAAGAGGGAATAGGGTTGTTCTTTCCCAATCTTCCCATGGTGAAAATTTGACCAAAATAATGGTGTTGACAGACCAGCTGACCAGATCCATAATTATAATTTCTAGTTTGGAAGTTGTGTGAAGAGAGGCTCTAAGCAGCAAAGATAAAAGAAATATAAAAGCAGAACTGACCAATTGCACGGAGTTGTCCTAGCAGCTGTGTCCTCATGCCAAGTATCATGTCCATGGTAGCTTGGGACAGGAAGTTTTTCTCACAGAAGGATCTCTCCCAACCTTCACTGCAAGCTTTCTGCCATGCCTGGTGCCACAGAGGACAAAGATCACAGAGACATGTCTTTACAATAGTTTTTGCTTGTGCAAGGGACTATGACCTCAAATCTGTATAAAAATACATTTTTTAGATCATCCCAATGAATGAATCAATATTAAAAAAAATAAATAAATCACTGACTGTTAATTAATTATAAAGGGCTTCTTTTTTAAACTGATACAGGAGAAAATCATCCATCCATCCATTCACTTCTGCTTATCCTGTTCGGGGGGGGGGCTGCTGGAGCCTATCCCAGCTGACATAGGGCGAGAGGCAGGGTAAACCCTGTACAGATCACCAGCCTGTCGCAGGCCCAACACAGACAGACAGACAACACTCACGCTTTCATTCACACCTATGGGCAATTTAGAGTTGCCAATTAACCTAACCTAACTCCAGTAACTTTGGACTGTGGGGGGAAACCCACGCAGACATGGCGAGAACATGCAAATTCCACACAGAAAGAGAGGCTAAGGTGGAATTGAACCCAGGCCTCCCAGATGGTATTCTAACTGTGAGGCAGCAGTGCTAACAACCGTGCCACCGCGCTCCCTGGCAGGGAGAAAAATCAATGAGTCGTAATATTGCTAAGCCATTAAGTGTTTTAAAATTGACTGTGATCACTTAGAAGTTCTAACATCTTCTTATATGTGTTCCTGCCTACCTGGAAAGCTCTAAGCAGCGCCATGTGATCGCTAAAGGTGTTGGAAGTAAAGCGCTTGCGGCAATTTAGAGCAGCTTTTTTCTGAGAGCTTTGGGTGGGAAGGACGAAGGGGTCACGATAGGCCAGCGTACAGGCAATGGTTAGAATGGGGTCCAGACACTTTAGCACAACAGCACACAGCACCATCTTTCCCAGATGGGGCTCCACAGGTAGATCAGCCAAGTGGTAGCCCAGAACAGTCAGGTCTTCATACTGGTCCATAGCATCTATTTTCTAAAGAGAAAAGTGGTGAGTCTATATGGAGAGAAAGACTTGTTGCTAAATTGTTTTATTTATAGATAGATACACAGAGATATAGATATATAGAGATATAGATACACACACATATACATATATACACACATATACACACATATACACATACACACACACAGTGGCTTGCAAAAGTATTCATACCCCTTGAACTTTTCCATATTTTGTCACATTACAACCACAAACATAAATATATTTCACTGGAATTTAATGTGAAAGACCAACACAAAGTGGTATACAATTGTGAAGTGGAAAGAAAAGAATACATGATTCAAAACATTTTTTACAAATAAAAAACTGAAAAGTGCCGTGTGCCTGTCTTTCACATTAAATTCCAGTGAAATATATTTATGTTTGTGGTTGTAATGTGACAAAATATGGAAAAGTTCAAGGGGTATGAATACTTTTGCAAGCCACTCGTGTGTGTGTGTGTGTGTGTGTGTGTGTGTGTGTGTGTGTGTGTGTGTGTGTGTGTGTATTATATAAAAAAATTTTTACCTTCAGCATTTGCACAGCATTCCGGACTGCATGTGCAGGAGGTGGTTGGGGAGCTTTGGCTAAAAATTCAGCCACTGGACAAGAGGACGGAGCCAGCAGTTTGGTCTGCAGGCACAGTTCCTTACACACACACACAACATGAGATGGGGATCAGAATAATCTGGATAAACAACCTGCTGTAATATTAGCAAACTGCACCTATGGCACCTGTGCATGGTAAGAGGTGAAAAAAGTGTCCTACTTTTCATAGCTACTCTTTCAGTAAGTCATAGTCAGATTTGTATCATATAGCCGTCATGATACGGGGTTAAGTCACAAAAGGCAATGTTACATAACAGTTCGACATCAGAGTTAAGATTGTGCACGTTCACTATAAGGCTAATAATAATTTTCACACTATAGCCAGAGTCTGTAAGCTTAGCTAGTGTGCCACTTGTCTAACTGATAAAGCAAAAATAATAAGTCTGACATATTGACTTTACAGGTGCAGATCAACAATTACACATCACCTGTGTTCTGTGGGAGTAGATTTACACAACATCAGGGACGCCACGGTCACTAAAATCCATCAAACACCATTTTACTTTTCTACAATTTAAGCTAATGCGTACTAGAAAACTGTTATACCCTAAAATTGTAAATTCGGTGTTTACAAATAAAGAGTTGAGCATGATCATGTATGTGTCTACCTGTAGAGGCATCCGGAGCAGCTGTGGAACCTGGAATTCCAGCATATTGTTGAACCTGAGTCGACTAAAGAGATGGAAGCAAATCCCTGGCCTGCAGCGCCCAGCTCTACAGACATCAACAGCAAGGGAGGTTTTAATGTTTGGTCACAGGAGTAAAACCATGAGGTGAAATGTAAGTTTTAGCATCTGTGCTGGAGATTTAAAATAAAAATACGAGCAATGGTACAGTTACCTTCCTTTCCTTTGCAGAGCACTGGCTTTTGAGATCCACACAGTCTTTAACATGGATACATGGCTGAAGGTATCAAATGACTTCTACAAGAGGAAAATAAATAGTTAATTACTAACAGCACTGTGGGACTGATAGCATCATGATTTAAATGCAACTCCTGAACAGTGACTGCACCTCTTTGACCTTTCCAGAATCAATGACGAAGACGACATCATTGATGGTAATGCTCGTCTCAGCTATGTTAGTAGAAAGAATCTGAAAGGGAAAAACTGAGCAGTTATAATCAAGTTTCACAGTGACTACATTTCTGTCAACTTTACTGTTGCGTTACATTAAAATGAAAAGAATACTTCTGAGCCACGGTACACATCAGTAGGCCTGCTCTGCCTCCTGAACAACAGCCACCCACAGAAATGAAGTCTAAAAGTCTACACTTCACTCACAACCTGACAGCCTTGTTTCAAACTCATTGCTAATGTATGGAGGCGGAGCTAAATTCTCTCACTGCCCAAACACTTTTGGATTTGACTGTAAGTGGAAGCAAGAGAATTAAGATCAATATAACAGAAAACTGCACAGGCAAAAACCTCAAAGTAAAATGTCACTGTGTGATATTCTGAATGCAATACACAACATGTTAAAAAAAATACACACACACATACACATACACATATAGCTAAAAACATTAAAGGAACACTTTTGAATCAGAGTTCAGCATCAAGTCAGTTAAACTTGTGGGATAGTGATCTGGTCAGTTAAGCAGCAGAGGGGGTTGTTATTTATTTATTTATTTTAGCCTTCATTAGTACAGGTAGTTCCAGAGACTCAGTGTCTCATTAGCAAGAGAAACCTGTTTGGAGGAACAGAATAAATTTCAGTTTCAGCTGCTTTGGTGTTAATGAAATTAACGACAGATGCACTAAAGGGACAACAATGACACAATCCCCAAAACAGGAATGGTTTTACAGCTGGAGGCCACTGACATCTTCCCCTCCTCATCTTTTCTTTTCTTTTTTTCTTCTCTTCTGAGAGTTTTTTTTTCACTAGTTTTGAATTTGGCTAGGGTCAGTGTCACTACTGGAATCATGAGGTGATATCTGAAACCCACAGAGGCTGCACACGTAGTCCAACTCTTCCGGGAGAGCACATCAATCTGATGCTGCCAGGTTGCACCTCAGACTGTCCAGGAGCTTGGTAATGCACCAAACTACTGGGTACCATTTTCAGTTGCTGCAATGAAATTTAGTAGAATGGACTAACACGCTGCAACATTTTTTCACTTTGATTTTCACTTTGATCATTTTCATTTCTATCAAACGATGTGGACCTTCATTCCTAACACATTACACATATCATTCATTTTTCCTATTGAGATCCAAGTGGTCCTATAATTTTTTTGAGCAGTATGTACACATATACACATAATACTGACACCAGTGACTCACTATCTTCCTGACACCACGTGGAGCGGTCTTCATGGCTTTTTTCTGATCCTGAGTCTGCATGTCTGAATGTAGAGTAAACACTTGGTACCTAAGAAACAAAAGTCCCTCTATCAGAGAGTATGCACTGTGCTGCAAGTCTGTACTAATAACAGGTAAATATAAACTTTAAGATAATATCAGAATCATTGGATTCTTTTCTTATTGACATTTTAAAATGCATCCCAATTTGTCTGAAACTATTTTACCTCTCAC
Organism: Pterophyllum scalare; assembly: GCA_024447675.2. Classification (NCBI taxonomy): domain Eukaryota; kingdom Metazoa; phylum Chordata; class Actinopteri; order Cichliformes; family Cichlidae; genus Pterophyllum; species Pterophyllum scalare. The sequence continues at coordinate 4,871 of JAMQGT020009566.1, read as the reverse complement.
ACTGGGTGGCAAATCTCTTATCATCTTGAAGGATGCGGTCCCTGAGATCCACGATCTCATCATATCCAGGAAGAAAAATGAGGACAGCACCTGAAGATCAAAAATGGCTCACATTCTTGCAGAACTGGTGACATATTATTAGATAAGCAAGGGCAATATGGATTAGAAAAGATCAAGACAGTACTATGAATCACAGGTTCATAGTACTGAACCTGCATCTCTCAGATCCCGTGTCAGGTCTTTGCTGGATTTCTTCCAAGCTCTTAAGGATGTGACTTTCAAAAACTATTCATCTGCTGTGGACAATTTTAGGCTGGCCATTTCTTTTGTGCTCCACTTGCCCATGATTCTCTTTAAAGACACACTGCATGCAGAGATATGGCAGGTTTTTGGGTAAAAAAAATTCCATTTTGTGTGTTAAACTGTGTTATCTTTGGCATTTTTCATAAATGAAACTAAAGAAACTAGAAAATTTATGTGAATTTGCAACAGGCTACTAGTAACAAAGTCTCCCAAGATAAGTTGCATGCTCTGTGTACATGCAAAACTAGTTCATCTCCTGAGTTATGTGACTTTGTTGTGTTCAAATGATTTGCAGTTAAGTGTTAACAAACAACATTAACATAAAAAAAAAACAACAATCATCAGGTGCAAGGACCAGACTGAAAGTAAGTGAAAAGCAGATCAAAAGCAGATGTTTTGAGTGAGGCGTGGCTCAAAACATTCGCACAGTAATGTCTTTGCAATCTTGATACTTGCCATCACCAGCAGTGGAGCAGATGTTGTGCAGCAGATTCATGATGAGATCCAGGTCTACCCACTGATCATCAAAGCTGTGATGGTACAGTGTGAGAAGCTCTTGGTCTTCTGCGCTTACCTCAGCGCTGGCACACTGCAGCAGAGCTGACTCGTCCACGCTCACCTGTCTCAACGGACTGCACAGTAACAAGAATATTCAGCTGCTTCACAAAGTACTCATAACAATTAGCTTTTGGCACACTTAATAATAGTGTTGTAAATCTAATTTTAAATGAATAAAGTTTAGGCCTGAATAACTAAGACAGCGTTTTCCATTCTTGTATTTATCAAAAACTGACACTTGGAATCTCCCCACACTTGGACTCTAAACACTCAAAAAATGAGACAGATCAAGAAAAGTAGATATCAGGCAAGTAAAAGCAGTACTTTTCACTATAATTAGTGGTCATATGCACTCTGCTTGAGACCCTTCAGTTTTTCATTTATTGATAAATTACTTAATCTGTGCTTTCAACTTTGTCATGACCACAGATGCTGACTGCTAAAGGGAAAACAGTTATTGTGTCTGCATACTTGCCAAAGCACACGAGTGGCACAAAAACTCACATGGATGATTTCAATAAATCCACAGCATCCGCCTGCTGGAAATGTTCAGCAAAGTCTAAGGCAGTCCTGAAAACACATGAATTGAAAACAAGTGTATGAAATTCTGCAGTTTATATGAAAAACTACATTCTTGGTTACATTTTGTAACAATTTAAAAAACATTCAAACTTTATGTTATGCATAGGTGCTCATTTTAAAAGATTATATGCCTTCTCCATTTCTATGGACAATGAAAGCAGAGCTAACACAAAAGGGCTGTGAATCATAAAATCATCTCTTTGGATTATTAAACTGTAATGTGACTCAGTGTTTTCTCACCACCCATTGGCTGCCTTCGTGTTAAAGTCAGCACCCAGCTTGAGTAGTTGCTCCATCTGTGTAACGAATCCTCGACCTGCTGCTACCATCAGTGGTGTGGGGCCCCTGTTTCACTATGCATGTAGTCCACTACATAAAAAGACACATGAGGAATCCAAATAAAATAAACTGAACTGAAATATTATTTTTATATAAATAAAACTCCTCCTCTCTTCCTCACTGAACAAAAATGTTGTAGTTTAGTGATCACATCCCCGTATCTCCCAGGTCCATAAGTTTTTGGACAGTAACCCATTTTCTTTTGTAATTTTGCCTCTGCACATTTTGTATGATATGCCTTGCAATGAGTGTGGTGCAGTTTTTCAGGACTGCTGCAGATCTGCAGGAACATTCGTTCAAACTTCCTGGTGTGACGTACCCACAGAGGTAAACAGAGGCAACATTTGTCTTGGAATAATGAGGGAACAGGTTTTATTCTGGACATGAAACTGATTCTCAATTGTCCAATTATTTTAGAGTCTCTAAGGATGGCTTAAATTACAGAGTTTAACTTGGATTAAAAGTTGAAAGTTTGCACTTTAATAATAACTTGATTTTTTTTTAATTTTTATTTAAAATCAACTATTGTTCTTTGTAGAGGCAAAATTACAAAAGCTCTCAATGTAAAAATGCTTATGGACTTAACTGTATATAATTAAATACTATTACATACATACATACATACATACATACATACAAAGCAAAGATACCCCATCAGATTCATACCATTAACGCCTTCATTGCTGATCAGATTGAAGAGCTGAACAAAAGCATCCTGGTCCTCATTTAGGAAAATGCTAGAAATGCATGCATCCATCTCCTTCATCAGCCATGGCTCCAACTGTTCAGTGGCACTCTCATTCTGTAACATAAAATCAGGCAATTAACCAAAATATGAACAGGAAGGTTTCATACCACTCAAATTTACAAAGTATAGCTTATCCTGATAAAACAATTCGGTGACAGACATTTGATGACAAACTTTCTATCTAGTAGTTCTTGTTTACACGCTGCCAAAAATCAAATCCAAAACCACTAAAGCAATTCAACCTCCAAAAGAGCCCTCTGATCCAAAACTCACTGCTTTATCCTTATATCATTTCTACAATCCCAATTTATATTCTTTATTTCTATATTCTGGTGTCACTGCGAAATTAAATTCCCACAAATTACCAAGTACACTGGCTGCTTTCAGCAAATGATTCCAACTACACTCACTGCAGTATCACTGACTTCTTTTTGGCACAGGTGCACTAGAGGGGCAACAATGAGAACAGTGGCTCCACTGACATGATGGACACCAACGCCCAGACACCCAGAGGTTTCTGGCTTTACAGGCTTTAAAATTCAAGGCAGCATATAGACTATTTGGTTAAAGTAGAAGGCTCCCCGGCCTAAGAAGGGCAGTGGGCAAACGTGGTATCAGGATGTGGTTTTAGCTTGGCTGCAGGAGGCAGAGGAGTTCAGAGTAGGTGGAGCTGACTGACACAGTTGCTGCCTCTCTGTTAATCGAGCCACCCCTATTATTTAGCAGCAGGATGGATCCCGGAGACTTAAGGAGGAAGTTATAATTTTATTTTTTTTTTAATTCCAAAAGATTTCAAATAAAACATTTTTACTCTGATTATTTAGTGTAAATGGACAAATGCAAAATGTAGCTGTTTAAAATAAAGTTTACACTATATATAGTAAGGTATCAATTTCTTTCTGAAGCAACTGTACATCAGTGATTAAAAGCAGCAAAGTTCAGTGTGAGGATACTGACCATATAAATCCTATTCCACCGTTAGCTCCCAACCTGATTAAAATATTTTCCCTTTTTTATTTTAGTAGCAAAGTAGCAGCAAAATGAAGAGCTTTCAATGTGACTATAAAAAGGAGATTATGCTCACATTACAGCTAAATGTGTACACATGCAACCCCAAATCCAAAAGCATGTAAGAAATAACAATGATTTATACATCACTGAAACTGAAAACACATTTCAAATGTTAAAATTGCCAGTTTAAATTTAATGTAATTTTTCTTGACTGTTTTTAATGTATTACCTGCAACACATTTCAACAGTGTTCGGACAAGGCAATGCCTGAAACTCCTACACAAAGAACATCTGTCTGTCCATCTATCTGTGTGAGTTTGTCCATACAACAGTCCAAGACGCAGTTCAGAAAACCTCACAAGTGGAGCATCAAAATGAAGGCCAACCTGCAGCCATAAGTCTGAATAGTCAGTAAAGGGCTCCAAAATTACTGAGTCCCAACACATTAGATGGCCCTGTCAATCATTATCTGGTGTAAAAAATACAAAATTAGTATTTGAAGACATCTGTAGTCTGAGAACTTTCTGTGTCATGGCTGGCGTGATCTCACCTCTAGGTGTAGCAGAGGGCGTGGTGTGTGCAAGGCCGTTTACCTGTGTGTTAAAGCCCCTCCTCCCACAGCCACTGTCAGGGAGGAAGACTGGAGCACAGGTCCTCCGTTTCTCCCCAACAGAACTCGTCTCTACTGCCTCACACCACTCCGTCAAACATTTCTGCTTTTTTTCCTCTGAGAACCACAATATACAATACACAAATGAAATTAAAATCAGACCAAATCAAAGGCTATGTTAAAAAAAAAAAAAAAGAGGGGAAGAGTCATACTTCTTTGTGTCTCTTCCTTGTATGTCCTGATGTCCTTGTTGGTGAAGCCCGTCAGCCTCAGAATATCCTCTAGAAAGAGCTCCTTCACCTCAAACTGTCTTCCTTTGACTACAAAAAATATTTTAAACCTCTCAATTTGTATTAAATAAAATTAAAACATACCTTTTCAACACACAGATAATTCTCAGACCTTGGAGAAGCATGCTGATTTCCCTGAAGTAAACTGCAGTCTATACTCTATTACTTCCACTGCAGTCTGTGACTCACACAGATTATGGGACCTTGTTTCCACTACTTGGAAAACAAAAGAAACAAAGGCAACTTCTGTCATAGCGACCAAGCTTGTAATAATTTTGACATTATACACTGCTCAAAAAAAATAGAGGGAACACTTAAACAACACAATATAACTCCAAGTAAATCAAACTTCTGTGAAATCAAACTGTCCACTTAGGAAGCAACACTGATTGACAATCAATTTCACATGCTGTTGTGCAAATGGAATAGA
>JAMQGT020009565.1:0-88808 GCA_024447675.2 Pterophyllum scalare | reverse complement strand
ATTGCTTGAAATGGCCAAAATGAGCGTTTCTGAGCGAGAAAAGCTCAAAACGCACATAAAAGCTCCTGTGCTTGCAGGATCGTGGTGAAACACGGGGTTCTGCTTGGAAATCATATGAGATTGAAGGAGAATCATTTAGAAACATGTTTGGAAGCAGTTTGATTGAAGTTTGAGAAGTTATCCTTGAAATGGCCAAAATGAGCGTTTCTGAGCGAGAAACGCTCAAAACGCACATAAAAGCTCCTGTGCTTGCAGGATCGTGGTGAAACACGGGGTTCTGCTTGGAAATCATATGAGATTGAAGGAGAATCATTTAGAAACATGTTTGGAAGCAGTTTGATTGAAGTTTGTGAAGTTATCCTTGAAATGGCCAAAATGAGCGTTTCTGAGCGAGAAAACGCTCAAAACGCACATAAAAGCTCCTGTGCTTGCAGGATCGTGGTGAAACACGGGGTTCTGCTTGGAAATCATATGAGATTGAAGGAGAATCATTTAGAAACATGTTTGGAAGCAGTTTGATTGAAGTTTGAGAAGTTATCCTTGAAATGGCCAAAATGAGCGTTTCTCAGCAAGAAACGCTCAAAACGCACATAAAAGCTCCATATAAACATGCAGTCTGACAGTCTGCACCACAATCACTTCTACAATTTCCTTTTCAGTGGAGTTGATGGTACCCATTATGTAGCAGCATCTTCATTTAAACATGGATCTTGCTTTAAAAAATGTTTTAATAGTAACACCCTAGATGTTTTCTGGCTGTTTTCTGGGACATCACAAATGAACTGTTATGTGGAGGAGTGCCCTGATTTTAAGCTGTAATGAAATGGGCTTTCATTTGAATCTAGTATTAAAGATAAGTGAGAAATGAAAAAGTAGTGACCATACAGAAGCTTTAAATAAAAATGTAACCATTCACAGAGTACAAGGACATTTTTTTGGCATTCATTTCTTCACACTTGTCTCTTTTGAATTTGCCCAACAAATATTGCTAATTGTAATTTCATCCTACATGTGTTTTGTCAGCTTCTCTTCATTTGAACTGTAATTCTACTATAAAAACAACACCTTAGCTTTGATGATCTGCATTTGATCGCACTGTCAGACAAATGGCTATTTTCAGGATTATGTACATGACTGCATCGGAGAATATTAAACATGTGATAACATGGAACAAAGCACTGTGGGAAAATGGGGTGGGGAGGGGTTGGAGAGCAGATTAGCTTTTATTGTGCTTAGTGGGTTGTATTTTGTTTGGAATGGAGCAGACTGTAGTATGCTGATAAAGTTCTGTGTGCTGTTCTTGTCTTTATTTGACAATTTTCTGGGTTATGAGGGTGGCCAGTCCTGCCCCATCTAATATATCAGTAGCTGCCTGGGAAGGAGAAACAGTTGTAAAAGCAGAAAATATGCTGATTGTAAATGTATTTGTTATGCATCACAAACAAACATAAGATATGTTTCCCTTGAAGCAGTTTGCTTGTATGGGATCATAATTTTTAAGGAGGCACTGCAGATCAGTAATATGTTCCCTGACAACATTTATATTTATTTGCTAAAATATACTAACTTCATGCAGTATCTACTCAAAGCGATCACAGCATTGTCAAACTTGGAATTGAATAAAATATTATTTTAGCTTGTTTGCCTCTGACTTCACTGAAATCAAAGTGCCTTTGTTGGCTAAAACTAATCAGAACTGTGGTCTCTGGAGTCAAGGTGTTGGATTCCACCATCTACTCTAACCACTTCTCTGTAGACGCGTGTGTAGTGCTTCACTCACTCACTAAATCATTCCCCCTGAAAGGAATCCAGCCAGCTATTTGGCCAGTAAAAGGTAAATTAGATCATGCTGGAGAAATTGAGATGCATGATTTCTTGGTGGCACCTTGGTTCTTTGTTTAGATGTAGCCATAGAGCAAGAAAATGGCCTCCTTTGTTTATTTATATATCTTGTTTCAAGTATGATGTATTGCTAAAATGCAAAGGTATGCACAGTCATATTGCAAGTTTGAGAAGAAAATCTAGTTCGGATCTTACATACTGTGAGAAGTCCTAAAAGATATGATCACAAAAACATATGATCTTATACTCCAACCATCACCATCACCATCCAGTCACTGATTAACCTAACCCCACTAACCCCACTGATCTTATACTTATCAAATGTCTAGTGAATGTACCCTGCTCAATAAATCCCAATTTCCAGTGGCTGTGATTGAACTGTGAGCATCTCGAAGCTTCTTTGTCTTTTTACCCATTAAGTCATGTACGGTACATAAAGTACAGCTACTATGTCCTGTCTTTGTTCTTTTTTAACAAAAATCTCAGCTACAATAATGAACAACACTGAATCAATTACATATGATCCTAATTATAATGGACTAATAATAGTTTAACAGAGCTGATCAGTGCAACATGTGACTGGGACATGTATTGTGAAAAATTCTCAAAATGCTCAAAATAATTAGTGATATGAAGATTGATCACATTATTTTCCTTACCAAACAACATCAAAGCTTTTTTTAGTCAATATTTATATATTTCTTATACAGCACTGAGTCAATTTGGGTTAAATATTTAGTTAAAAAGGCTTTTTCCTGCAGTTTTAACATTTTGTAATTCATGTCATACTCAGTTGGTTTTCAGCATCCTGGTAAATGAAAGCTTTTTGACTAAAATAAGGAAGTACTGTGCCTTTCTGGTGCCTTTTTATACTCCTAAATCAAGGCAGCTGGCGTTTGCTGCTTAAGTTGTTGCTTTGGATGCTTAGCTAGCATCTGATTTGAAAAGGGACAAATATTTTTTCAGTGCCATCGGCTTCCCCTAGTTTGTAGTGCTTTTTTTTTTTAATTGCTAAAATATTGACTGGGCCATTACTCAAGTGTGTTTGAATAGCAAATCTGACAAATGAAGGTGCCTACAAAGCAGCAATATCTGTTACATATTTCAGTTTCACAATTTTAACATTTTTTACACTGCAACGATAAAGTAAATGAATAATAATTTTTAAAAAAAATCATTGATGTAGAATCTGAAATTTGCAAATAAGCAAACTAGTGCTCATTTTACTGAAATCCAGAACAATATAAAGTCTTTTCTGAAAAACCTGAAAAACATGACTCTGGCCATTATTTTAAGAGGGTGATGATATATGACAGCCAATTTGTGTATTTCACAATGTGTGCTCATATTGTATTCATAATCACACAAAGCAGAATACCCAGCAAACAAAACAAGCTGACACTGACAGTGTGTAGCATGGATTGCTGAATAATTGTGTGAACAGCAGCATTGACAGATTCAATCACCCAGCTGTTCAACAGCTGTAATCAGAAATCCCAGTCCAGAACATGCCTTGCTTATTTCACTTCACTGAATTAGATTTGACTACTTTGAAGCTGCAGACGTGCACACGGTGACAAGCATAAATATCTACAGTACCCCCTCCATCCCAAAAGAAGAGATTCAAATAAACCATTCTAACCTGATTACAGGGACACAATTAAATCCTTTGTCTAGCTCATGAAACGTTGATGTGAAGAGCAGAGCCTTCACTCAGAGATTGTCGGGGGTCTGTGGCTTGTAGAGGTTGTTAGTGCTCTTGAAAACAGAGAGGAAGAGTCCCCTCATAGCTGTCTGCCTACTGGAGCGTTGCAGCCATGATTGTGGAGACGCAAATATAACAGGCAATAGAAATTAAAACTGAGATTGTTCACTTGACCTGCAAAAATAGCACACACACACACACACACAGTCTCCCACGCCCACCCTCTCCATCAACACTACTGCCATCCATCTGCTGAATGTAACCTGTGGCAAATCAAGCACCTCCATAGGTTCCCTCTTTGCCACTGGAAATGGCCAACAGCAAACTGCTGCTGAGAATGTGTAAGTGTCAGTCTGCATGAGTTTATTGGCATTTGAAGGAGCACAAATGTAAATGAGCAGACTGGGAAACAGCAAGAAACCAACCTGGCAAAAAAACAACACACCCGCTATTGCTCAGATTCACACCTTTATTTGTGTTGTAAAAAGCCAGGATAAATGAGTTTTTCATAGATGCATCCAAAACTCTTAGAATATAATGTGTACAGTGTGCACTACACATCCATATACACACCGTGGAAGATATCTGAGCTACATATTGAACAGTGAGATGTTACATGCACACACCATATGTGTGTGTTCCCTCAGTACAAGCACAGACTGAAGAGCAAAAAGCAAAAGGAAATCAATCTGAATGACAAAGCACAAATAAGAATTGGAGCTCTCCTAAGAGTAAAATTCCTATTCTTTATATCTCTCCCATTTGCATATGATACACAGTTTTATTCTTGACATTAATTTGCTCCCTGGCGATCCCCTGGCCCCACCACTGCACCATAATAAATCTGATCCAATGACTCAGTGCTCAAAGCCCACCATAGAGACAGAGTACTTACCAGGACTGTCATGCAGAGAATTCTAATTCAGGCAGCTCCATGTTGCCAAGGAAATTCAAAATGCCCCCGAAAGCATGGAGACAGGGATGCAGGATTCAATACAGGCTAGATTCAAATGGGAAAGAGGGATATATGCAGAGATGTGAATCCCTTGTCTGAGGGGCATTTGAAAAATGCCTTCGTCCTCTCCAGATGCGCTAAATCCGGCAGCACTGATAGGCTGACATGTAAACACACAGGCAGCTCTGCTGGCTCACACACGCTCTCATACATGCTGCACCTAGCAGAGACAGAGAGGAAGAGGGAGGGGCAGCTGATGAGAGAGGTGGAAGGAGGAGCTGCAGTGCACTGGGAGAATGAGAGGCTCAGAGCACAGGCAGCGAGGGGAGTTGAAAAGAAATGGAGAGAAATGTTCTCTGATTGCACTGGCAGCATCTTCTTTTGATTTTTGTTTACCGTACTTTTCCTATTTATGGAATGATTGGAATGATCTGGTTAACTGAATTACAGGCTGCTGCGTGAGAGGCAGAAAAGCTGAGTTGTGGTGACAGGAAAGGAGGATAGAGAGGGAGAAGTATTAAAATGTCTATTTAAAAATATGGATAGAAATGAGCAAACGGGGAGCTTCGGTTATGAAGGAGAGAGGGAAAATAAATACAGGGACATAAAGCAAATAAATTTTTAACAGTATGCAAATCTCTCCTGTAATGACAGGCAACTTAAGACTGTTGAGGATAGGGATGGATAAGTTTCTGTTTTCAGGATTCCTTGCCAAAGTCAGGGATTATTGCCACCCACAATGCAAAGTGAGGTAATCATCAGACAAACTCACCTTTGCTATGAGCATTGAGAGTTGGGGGTGAGAAGCAGCGGCTTAACAGTGCTAATGGGTATATGGAGCTGGCACACACATGCTGCCAGCACCAAGGAGGCTCCACAGTCAGGGAGTGTTTACGGGAGATTAGAAGGCTCAGGATTTAGTGGAGTGGTGGTGGACATGAAGGGCTCCTACTGAATGAACCGTGTGACAAAAGCTGTAAGTGCTAGAAAAGGAGATTTATGATTTATTGTATACATTGATTCTGTAAGGAAGGGGAGTAGTTTTATTTCAAATACTCAAATTTTCTGTTATTTCTGAGATGTTTTAGCGTGCTGTGCACATTCTGCAGGAGCCCTCCATACCATCGATCCTTTATCCCCCCTGCTTATCCAATTCAGGGTCGCATTTGGGCTGGAGCCTATCCCATCTGTCGTAGAGAGGCGGTGTACGCCCCGGACAGGTTTCCAGTCTATCGTAGGGCTAACACGGTGAGACAGACAGCCATTTACACTCACATTCATACCTATGGCCAATTTAGAATTGCCAGGTTACCTGACAGGCATGTTTTGTGGCCTGTGGGAGGAAGCCGGAGTACCCAAGAAAACCCACATAGACGGGGAGAACATGTAAACTCCACAAAGAAAGGCTCAAGTCGGCCAGTGAAGTCGAACCCAGGGCCGTAACCTCCCTACATCTGCTCTAAATCTGTTAGACAAACTGCAGTACACAGAGATGTAGACAGCCAATGTTGGTACATCTCAGTTGTACAATAAAGCATACAGAAGGGGGAGAGAATTATTCAGACAGTTGGAAAAGGCGACGCACTCTGCACCAATACAACATAAAATAAATTTATGGCACATTTTTCCAACTAGAAGCTAATCTAAAAGAAATGACTTATGTCCCACATAAGAAATAAAACTAGATGAAAAGTAGTACTGAAGAAATTTGGATGACATCTAGGAAAAGAGCTACCAGGCATGGAGGACAGTAAATTAATCTCTCTTTTTTTTTGCAGTTGGAATGGTATGACACCCACTATGGCCACTTAAAAAAAGATTGGACAGCTGATTCATGACATCTGCATTTATATTCAATGGTGCTATGAATTTTTGTCTCCCATCAGAACTGTGTTACTCACAACCTGTGATTAGTGTCTCGGGAATGGGAGATGGTCCTGAAACAGTATGTATGTATGTATGTATGCATGAGGGTGCTTGTATTATGATGTTCTGCTCCATCAAAACATACAAATGTGATTTTAGAGGATTCTAGTACAGAAATAAATATCTGCACAGATGCAATAGCATATGAAAGGGTGCAGGAAAGAGATGTGAGCTACTTCCTTGACTGTAGTACTGTCTGTTGGCAGCACATTAATTTTATAGGGGAAAAAAAATGTTGCTATTGCTTTCCTTTAGCCATCCATTAGTGTCTGTCTGTGGTTTTGCCTGGCAGACTGGTCGGTTCCCTTAGGAGGGTAGGGATGAACTAGTGGTCAGCTGCTTAAACCCCACCCTTGATGCTGTTACATCTTTCAAGCTTTACCAAGTTAACAGTGATAACAGTGGCAGACGAAACGGGTTCTTTGTTGCAAACAGGATGTGAGAATGTTTAGTGTCTCGATGGTAGATTTGATTTGCTGCAGTCAGCAATCAGTTTATTTAAGAGGGCCTTGAGCTGACTGAATTTGCGATCCCAGTAAAACGGGGTGTTGATATGCTTTGATGTTTGTGTACATGATGTTGTGCTAAAAGACTGAGGCTGCAGGTTCCTGGCAACAAATCAAGATCCACAAACATAACAGCAGCTTGGATACCTAGTGAACACCATTCTTTCACTTTCAGTGCTGCTAAAGAAAAGGCTTTTTTTTTTCTGCACCGTGAGGACTAACCAGCGTTGCCATAGAACACTTTTGTTCTTGCGCTTTTATTTTTGGTAAACTTGAAGAAAAGACCACCTTCCGAGCTATTTCTATAAGAAGCACTGCTCACTTCAATATGTGTCTAAATCCAAAGTGCAGGTATGGTTGCTGATTGGACTTCAGCGAACAGGCAGTCCAAAGAGCAGCTTTCGAACTTGCGTGGTGATCTGGATTGTTTTTCCCACACTTTTCTGCAATTCCCACTTTTGTGATGAGCGTCACAGAACTTCTCTTCTTGAGTCTGGGGTGTTAGATGAGCTGCAGTTCACATTCTGGCCAAAATACCAACACTAGTGCAAGACTCAGCTCTGTCTCTGAGGGCTTGTTGCAGAATGATGAGCTGATGCTTTTTAACCCTGCATATTTAATTCAGAAACTGTGTGAATACTGGGGGAGAAACACAAAACTGCTGTGCTGTAGGCTTGTAAACACATGCGCCAAGGCTTTGTGGGCTCTGGGGTTTGTGCATGAGCATGTTAAATAGTTGACTTAACTGGAAAAACGACACTGGCAACAACAGAACGATTCACTATGTTTTTCGTTTTTTTAATAAATAAGAGAATCGCTGACAAAACTACAAAATTCACACTTTTATAAGAATTCATTTCAGCTGTGTTAAATTCCAACAAACAGCACAGTGTACAGAATGTGCTTGTAGAGACACTAGTGCCAGTTTGTTAATAAAATGCTTATGAAAGACATTATTCTTGAGTCACATTTAAAACTACCTCCACACATCCGCAGCATTTTGTTGTCAGTCTGGTTGTAGCACTGTGCTGTGTGTGTGGAGATGAGCACTTGTCAGTACATTGCACATGCATGATCGGTCGAGTGGTTAAATCTACTAGACACTGTGAAAATACAACCTGGAAGGCTCCTTCTACTTCTCATCCAATTACAAGTCAGCTACCTCTTTCTGAGCCATGCCACTTAGCCTTTTTATTTATTTATTCTGGGGTTGTTGTTAACATTTTATTTAAGAGGAATAGTTAAGTTTTATTGCATCAATGCTGAGCTGGAGGAACATTTTGGAATTTGGGCTGCTATTTGATATTAATATCATAGGGTGTTTATACTTTCTCAGCACCCATAAAAGAGGAAAATCTTGTTAATACTGTAGTGGTTTATAAATTCATAGTAATCTCTGCAAATAGGCCAATATGACATCATTTGGTCTACATTTATGCAGATATCCACAGAATGAAGAAAACATTTCTCCAGTAGATGGCATAATGCAAATAAAAAGGGTAGTTTTCTCCATTTGAACATATTAGTGAGAAATTAGCAGCAAACTGTGATTGTGTGGATGTGTTTTCAGAATCAGAATTAGAAATACTTCATTGATCCCAGAGGGGAATTTCAGCTGGTGCAGCTGCAACCATTTAACATATAAAAAGAGCAAACACTCGGATCATTTCAAATCAAAAGAGGAATCTGCAATACTGTATGTGCACGAGAATTCTTATGAGCACATATACAGTGCATTCAGACTTCAGTTCTGCAAATGCATGCAGCAGCTTCCCTTAAGTTTGTGTCTGTAGGAAAACTATCACATCCTAATGAGGAACCAAGTTGTTCAGAGAGCATGAGTGGTCAGCTGTGAAGAGACTTCTGCTGCTAGCAGTCAGGGCTGCATGTGGGGGCCTGAACGCCTTCAGAGCCACATTGACTCATTTATGTCATGTTCAGTCATGGTGATTAGGAAGCGGTAGGCCATGAGTTAAATGCTGTGCCTCAGAGAACAAGAAGTTAAATGTAAGGCCTCAGAGAAGAATTAGGCATCCTCTGTTTGTAGCTCTAAAGCCGATTTTTTTTTCTTTTGAGAAATAAAATACAAATTAGTACACAAGAAGCATCCAATAATTAAAAAAAAGAAAGAAATAAGAAAATGTACTCACATAGAAACAGCAGGAGGGATATTTACTTCTAATATTGACTGAAGTGACTGAGTCTGAAAACATCAAAGACTTTCTCTCAAGCTTTAATGAGAGCCAGTCAGAGTTTGGCATATTTAGCTTCCCCATCTTCATCATCGTGACCGCTAAAAGCCTTCAACCATTTGCCAAAAAATCTGGGGTAATACTCAAACTCATTCTTAACCTTTGATAAGCAAATTGACTGTGCAGTTAGTTAGTTGATATTTTATCCTGCAGAGGACAACATCAATCATTGCTACCCTATAGAAAGTGTTAGAAGAGAGCGGATACCGTACCTGCGATTGCTAAGTGGCCAGGGGCACAATTCTAAATGAATGCTACTCTTGCTTCATGTTTGATGGTGTGTAAATATGCAGCTCTCTACCAATAACACATCAATCACATCAGTTTTATAATGTAGAGTTTGTTAGTCTTCAACTTACATGTGACAAAACACTTGTTTTTAAACAGTACATGTGAAAAATGCAGTTAATAACATAGATTAATGTGGAACAATTTCTAAAAGTTGCTTACCTATTACTTACTTATTATTCTTGAAATGTTGTAGCACTTCCAGAATTATACTTGTCGATATGTTCAAACACATGCTGAAACACGGACACGACCAATAAAGGCATACAAAGTAACAAAAAAACAAATCCACCACTTTTTGCCAGAATTGGATTATTTTTATTTTCTACATGTTTATTTTCAACAAGACTGAAACAGTGGTGATACTAGTTGACATAAATCAGAAAGTCAAATTTTCCCAATAGAAACAGTCGGGCTGCTAATTAAATGCTTGTGAATGTCTTCTTTAGAAGACATGAGTGCAGAGCTGCAAAGTAGGAGTAGAAATAACTGTTCAGTCAGTGTAAAAATGACTGCTTACAACACCAGTGCAGCTTCGTTTGTTGTGGTTCATTATTAGTATCAAAGCACAGATTAAAAAAAAAAAACACGAGGACGGCCCCTCACAGGAATGTCAGTCTACAAGTAAAGCAAATGTTAAACAGCAGAAGATATGGTGCTCAATTATTCATTTTTTGACAGATGGTGACTAAGAATGTGTGAAGAATGGCAACGATGCACCACTATAAAAGGAAGACGGATGATTGGCAGTCACGTATGCATGAAGTAAGGAGGATAATGTTTCCCAGTGTTCAATTAAGCATTTCTCAAGACAGTCAAATACAAAGTGATGATCAATAAAGAGTACACATTATCACTTAACGGTTTGTGTGAATAAAACATTCCGCTGTCTTTATAAGAGCAGCTGGACATTTTTCAGTTCTGACAGTTTGTCTGCACAGACGGATGCATTTGAACACAGTGGATCTGTCACATTTATGTTTGATGAGAGTTGTCACAGTGTTGCCGCAAAGGTCACGGCAGTACATCTGTCATCACCTTGCACTTTTGATCACATACACCGAGGGCTAATGATCGGAGTAAATAGTTTGGTCCAAGTTATAAAAGCGTCATGGTCGAGCATCCAGGTTAAAGCATTCAAATAGCACAGCTGATGGGAATTTTCTCATTACTCCCTTGATTTTTCTTTATACTGTAGTTTATCATCATAGTAAAATCTGCTGTGACTCGCTAAACAAGGTACTCTAAATCATGCAGGCCACAGCTGAATTTAATTTACGGTAGCCCCTCATTAAGTTAGTGGTACAATCAATGAGTCATCTGCAAGGACTACAATGAAAGACATTTGTCTTTTTATATAACAAAACCCACATCCCAAAACATACTGCTTTTCAAATTTTTTTTTTTTTGATAGATGTGAATTGTTAATTTACACAAGTAATATTCGTAATCACAGGAGAAGAGCGGGCCTTCCTTTTCAGGTATGACTACCTGAGAAAATTGTTTTAAACTATAATTCACATTTGCACTAATAATACACATTAAAACAACTGATTATATATTTAAAAACTACAAAGCTCTTGAGCATCTTTATAAATCAGGAGGGTCTTATTGAGAAAACAAATGAGCTTCTTTACCTTATGAAAGAGCACCACTTTGTGGATCAAGGTAGTAATGACAATTGTAGGCCATATTTTTATAATTGTGTATTTACTGTATTTCATTTATGATTTTTTTGTGCATGTAAATCCTTGTTCCTGTGAATAAGTCAGTTCACCTGCAGCTGTCAGCGACCTAAAGCCCAGACCATTATTGTCTACCATTCATTATTGTTTTTACCTACACGATCATAACACTGAAACTACTTTACATTCGCATTAATAGCAGGATATTCACAGAGGGAGACTCACAGATTTCATCCAGCAATGACTGTGTCATTGTTAGCGCTATCATTTGAAACAATCGTACCAGCTGCACAGCCGGACACAAAAACAAAAGCCACATCACTGCTGATATTACCACATGCAGCTGAGAGATGTATGCAGGGACACGTGCAGTTTTGTTCAGTGAATAACCCTCAGAACAACAAAAGCAGACCAAATTTCTCTGGCATGATGCTGACTACAGTGGGAGCATGTCTAAGAACAGCCTATGTGTGCGATACTGGAGCATGGCATATCTGCTGAAGATGTTTGTTTTTTTGTGTGTGTGTGTGTGTGTGTTTTTTCATTTTCTGCAGCGAGGCAGTATGAAGAAAGAAGAACACCTGTCCCTGGAATTACAGAGAATGCCAGTAAGCACAGAAGTGATTGTGTTCGAAGTGTGTATAATTGTGTAAGCTGTGAACCATGTCCCCCATCCATGCTCGACAGTCATGCACCATTTCCTGTGACCTTGCTTTACATGAGAAAAAAATGTGCTAATTTAGTGTATTTTTATTCACTTCTCTCTAGTAAAATTATCCTCTCAGTTCAGTATGTTTTGTTGCCCTTGAGCTTAGAATTACTAGAGTCCAAACTTAGTCAAGCAGGTCCTGCATTTAAATGGATGTTTTTCAAATTCAATTTTTTTTTTAAATTTTATTTTCAGTCTGGGATTGCCAAACAGTAGGTGAACAATTTTTATTTATTTATTTTTTAAATAAAAGCCTGAAATTTTTCATCATGGCAGTGTAAGGACAGAGTCTAAGCACCAGAGCTGTAGAGGTAGGCGTCTATACCACGACAGATGGGACCAAAGGTGCAGCTGTGCTAAGATGCCCTGAAGATAGTCCAGCACAAAGAAACAAGATGCAAGCTGGGACAGCATTCACTGAGGGGCATAACTGAGAGGACGGGATAATGTACAGGAACATCTGTGTGGAATATGGTTTAGAACTCAGCAAGTCCCAACACAGCGCACCACCGAAAGTGGTTGAGCAGGAGAATTAAGATCCTGTGGGACTTCAAGTTCCACGCAGACAAGCAGCTGGCTAGCCAACCAGACAGTTGTTGACAAGGGTCAGAAAAGGACACTTGTGATAGATGATAATCCCATTTTCACGAAAGAAGGAGAAAGAAAGGGCTGAGAGGTACAGAAGGGGGAAAAGGGAAAAACTGGAATAGATGTGAAAAAATAAACAAGAAACAGGAAACTAAAAGGAACATTATGGAATTCAACCCTAAAACTGGGAGAGTGGCCCTAGAGGGTTTCAGGTGCAGCATGCAAGGTGCCTGTCTAGAAAAGAGCAGAAATATTAACAGAACAAAAAAAACTAAGATTACCATGACATAAAAGCACTAATAAGCATTTATGTGTACTGATCATTTTGAGGAATGTACTAATAAAGCAGTATGCAAAAAATACAACACATACTCAGATAAATATCGTTCACAGGTTTCAAGAGAATACCTAATTTTAAGATAATAATGAGAGTTATATATATTTTAATTGTTTTTTTGCTTTCTGAAACATTATTAAACACATAATTCATATTGATTTGATGCATTTTTGTCCAGTCTTCTCTGTCTGGTGCACATACAGATTTGTTTTGACATGGGGCCATATCTCCAGAGAGGGGATGCTGTTTTAACTTCTCACAGAGTCAGATGATGTGGAGATGTTTGTGTGTGTGTGTGTTTGTGTGTGTGTGTTTGTGTGTGTGTGTGTGTGTGAAGCCATGTGTCTATGCGTGGAAGTGAGATAGAGGAGATGAGGTGGCAGCAGAATGTTTGTTGCGTTTAGATAAAGTGTGGAAAGAACAACAGAAACACATTTGTGATTGTGAATTGTCCAACTATGCATGTGTTCATTGTGTATCGAAAACCCTGTTATGTTACATATGTGTTGCCCCAATGGCAGCACTGTGTGCACTGGCTTTGTTAGGAAAATTTAAATAAGTGTTAATCTTTTATGTTAACTATATGCATAATCAAGCTTTGATATAGCACAGCGTAGTGATTGAGAGAAATATATAACCTGCTTGTGATTAAGTATTAAATAGGAATTCAGTTAAGATAATGTTAGAGTAAGAAGCAGAATATAGTCTGATAGTAAGATTTTAAGAAGGAAATTGTATTATGTGTTATGTGTATTGAACTTTCTGTGCCCTTGTGTATATGAAAAGAGGAAACGTCTGCAAGAAGAGAGAAGTACACGGAGGTCATGACAGAGTGAATGAAGGAACCGGGACTTGATGAGGACATAATTTTGTTAAGAAATGTGATGCTTGCCTAAAATGAAGATTTTTAATAACAACAAACAGTGAAAAACATTTATTAACTCTGAGTTCATGATGGATAACACCTAACCAGAGCTTCCTCATTTATTTCCTGTTATTGTCCGTTTAAGCTCTTGTGTAATGGCACGTAGACATTTGATGTGTATGAAGGATGGACAGTGAGACTGCCTCACTGAGCACTTCTCCTAAGCAACCTTGATGTTGTTTACTTGTAACTGCTCCGACTTGCAAGCCTTTAATAAACATTACATTGCATTCGGATCGTCTCTCTCCTGGCCTTTAATTAAAGAAAACTAAAATTTTCCTTACAGGCTTTTAAATATTGTGAGGTTTTTGCAACTGAAAGCCTACCTTAAAGCCAATCGCATACTATTTCACACTTGTGTACACTGTTTCCATCCGGAAAACACAGTAAAATGCTGCTCACTGTCTGCAGGCTTGAAGGTGCCCCTGCTCTTTGAGCAGGCAGACCTGTTGAATGCTGAGTGAATCAGCTAGCTAACTTAGATGGTGTCTAAAGTTAAAGTCAAAAAGTAAAAAAAAAAAAAAAAAAAAACAAGAGAGAAAAAAGAGAAAAATAAACTTGGCATCTTTTTCGGATCACTTTCCTTGACGTCAGTGGAAAACATCGAGGTCAAGATGTGAAGGAGATTTCATAAAGAGTTGGGAAAAGAAAACTGCTGTGCTCAGTGAATCCATCTGCACTTACATTGGGCTGCTGGATACTGTGACTGTGGAAGTGGTTGACACCCCCCCCCCCAAAAAAAGATGGACTACAAAAGTTTATCTTAAATACTTCTAAATGTTTTCAGTGTTGTTAAACTGTAAACGGACAAACTGGTGAATAACGTCACTTCATTACAGAGATTGGAATAAACAAAAAGACAGCATGCTAGTCACAATGTTAAAATAAATGGTTATTTTAAGAAATAATTCTCACCCCTGCTGTCCACTCATATATTCTCTTCCTGCTGTAGAAATGATCCAGATTAACTACTGTCTTTCTTGAGGCTTTCAAGTCATATAAATAAATGATAATTCGAAAAACAGCCAAAGGAGGTCATAATCATTGCAAACTGAGTTACATTGCAATCTTCACTTTACGTTGATCATTTTAACATAGCTAATGACCACCATTCTTATAGCACTTTTCTAAACTTCGGTGCCTTGAACTGTGGAATAGCATTAAATCCTTTCCTTTCATAATGGATGGTGTGACCAGATCTTGCAGATGATGCAGATAATTCTTTGTGAATTCACTTAGTTCGTGATTCTGACCTGGACCTTGAGCCTGTCATCACTAATCATGGCCATGAAGCGATCCAGAAGTAGAAATGGTGATGAAATTTTCTTTCTTTTGTGTTCCTAGGTTGCGGTGTTTAAACGATGCTCAGTTGGTACTGAGGGGCCCAAAGTGTGCCAAGAAGATTTCCGCCACACCATTACACCACCATGAGCTTGAACAGGTGATACATGGCAGGATGCGTCCATGCTTTCTTGTTGTTTATACCAAATTCCCACCCTACCATCTGTATGTCGCAGCAGAAATTGAGACTCATCAGACCAGATGATGTTTTTCTAATTTTCTACTGTCCAGTTTTGGTGAGCCTGTGTGAACTCCTATTAGCTTGTACAGTGTGCAGACACTACAATATACAAATTAAGTATCCACATCAAATCAATATCTGATATGATGACACTAGATGAGAACCAATTCTCCTTGATATGCTGCCACATCGATTTTTTTTTTTAAGGTAGTGTTAAAGCATCTTGGAAAAACTGCCGCACTTTTTCTCTGGCTTTGTTGTCTCTTGTTTCTCTGTCTTCATGTAATCCCAGGCTGACTCTAGGAGATCAGGGCTCTGAGGGCGCTCTATCATTTGATGAAGGACCTCTTTTTCTTCTTCTTTCTGAAGATATGGTAGCTGTTTATGACACAGATTGTGTCTTTGGGGTTGTTGTCATGCTTTGAATGAATTTGGGACCGATGTGATGCACCAGTGATGGTGCTTGTCATAGAACTGGGTGATCTCCCTCATTCCTGTTGTGTGGTCCCCCTTGCTGCTTCACGGCAGGAATGTTCTGGTTTTGACTCTGCCAGTCAGCAGGGGCTTGTCTGTTTGGAGTATGATGTTCTTCTTGTATCTGTGTGGACTTTCTCCATGTACTCCTGCTTCCTTTCACAGTCCCAACATATGCATGTTAGGTCTAAACTGACCACAGGTCTGAATTGAGTGTGAATGGTTTTCTGTCCCACACTATTAACCCTGCCATAGACTGGTGATCTGTCCATGGTGTTCCGCATCTCTTTCCTTAATGTAGCTGCTTTATAACATTTTTAGTTATTACTTATTGCTGTGTCAAACAATTGGTGTCAGCACTCAAAGAAATGTGGATATTCTCTCAAAATTGCCACATTTCTTCCACCATTGTGTCCCTGAATCGGATAAGCAGGTAAGAAAAGGTATTGATGAAACCTCTTTAAACCCAGTTTTCTCCTCCGTTCCTCACCAGTTTTTTGTATCTGCTAGTGTGGTAATACATTTACAAGGCCAGCTAAAGACAGTCATCTAACAGTTTCAACTCTTCAGTGAATTCACCTGATTTCTTTGTAATTTTGTTCTTTGTGTTTCCAGACCATGATCCACCAGCTCACCGGCCAGCCCTCCCTCAGCTCTCACCTTCAACCTGCTCAACTCAGGCACAGCTCACAGTCAGCCTCCCTCTGAGCCTACTTAAGTCTGAATCTCTGCTAATCTGCTGCCGCCAACTAAAATAAATCAACTCTTTATTCTTGCACTCCAACCTGCATTAATATTGTGAACATTGCCCCCTTTGCCTTTACATCTGAAGTATCTAAACATTTGTTAAATACATTAGATTTCAGACGGGACTTTCACATAGATGTCATTGAAATGTATTGCTTGTAAGAGACAGGAACTCCTGAACAGAGTTAGCACCATATGGTGAGCGTGATGCTTAAAAATGTCTCTTCATTTGTTGCCTATTATGTGACCATTCAGAGTAATCTGTGACCTAATGATTTCCATTAGTCTCCTTGACAGTGTGATTGTTTGAATAGGACATTATTACAGAGCCATCCTTTGGTCGAGGCAAGGGCGGCCCAGCAGAATTACTGTATAAGTAAGTTAATGTCACATGTTTTTTTAAAAAAATACCATACATAAGAAATAGCAGACACTGATGATCAGAATAAAAGACTTAGGATCAGGTTTTTAACCCAAATTTAAACAAGCTTGAATTTTAGCATTCAACAATGCTGCCTATTTGTTGTCAGGATGAAAAAATAATCATTTTAAGACTACATAATTTTTTTGGTGAAGGATTAATCACTGATTGAACTTTCAGAGCCTTGGCTTCATGTTGCCTCATATTTTACCAGCATTTTGGGAAAAGGGCTCCAGAGCAGTGCTACACTTCAGCTGTTGCTTGTACAGCTTAGTTTATTAATTATAAGTTGAGTTGGGAGTCCTGTTTTTGGTTTTGTTTCTACAAGATTAGTGTACTGCTATTAGTTTAGGGGAGAAGCCCGAATTCCTCTTTTGTTTGTTTTAGCTGGGGCTCCCATCTCCTGTTTTTTCTGCTGGTTCATATTTTCATTATTAAAGGTTTGTAGAATGGCAGCAGTGTTATGGCATCTTATATGTTAGGTTCCTTTGAGCCATGAATTTAGGAGCTGTAACAGACTGCAAAGGATTTTCATCCAAGTATCAAAGTTGTGGCAAAGTAGTAAAACTGTCCTTATATTTAAAATGATCTATCCAGTTAGTCAGTTAGTACTGTATAAAACGGCTGCAATTCCTTAACAGTTAATGCAAAATTTTTGTAAACCCCCCTGAAATTTGCACTTCAGTCATATCTACATCCATGTAAATAAATCAGAAAATACAGTAGATTGATGGGTACCCAAATCTTATTTCCCATAAATAAAGGCAGTTTTTTATAATATGGTAATGTAAGTGTTCAAGACATTTCACATATTGACATAGTTTTAACACCATATCATGCAGCATGAAAACAACCAAAAACATACAGCCAGAGTCATGAGGAACTACAGTGACAAGAAGAACAAGGCGTCCTGCAACAGATGGTATGGGCACTTGCCAGAGTGCTGATCTCAGTATCATGGATACAGACTGGGATTACATGGAAAGACAGAAGATGTTGAGACAGCCTAAATCAGCAAAGGAACTGTGGCAAGTTCTCCAAGAAGCCTGAAAAAAATCTACCTGCCAAGTATATTGAAAGTCTGCCATATCCTTATTTGGTTTTCTGTTTACTGCATTTTTGTATTAAGTTAATTGAAAAATTTAAATGGTGGAGTTTTTTTCCCCCATATATATTTGTAGTACCTAACATGCACAGTATTGTGCTCAAATGACTGGAGTCTTTGTCTTAGAAAACACACGGCCTAATCATGTGCTAGTAAGAGAAGGCACCTCACACATTCTGCAAGATGTGACTGCTGATCCATGAGCTAAACCAAGATTTAACAAAGCTGAGTGTGTTGATGAAGTAGGGCAGAACTGCTGACTTCTTTTCTGTCTACTTAGTTGAAACAAAGGACTTTTGTAATGCCTCATCACTTTTGGACAGGGCATGGTTGAAGTAAAGCTGCAAGCCACCATCAGTATCTTACGCTGAACTGAATTACGTGACAACTGCTTTGGGATACTTGCTCTAAGTATTCATCTCCCTGCGTCATAAAATGGGCCTGTGATTCCTCAAGAGAACCATGGTAGGGATCGGCAGAACAGTTCAGCTATGTGGGACCCTGGAGGACCTAGCCCAAATTTACTCAGACCTGTCATAGGCACACAGCAGTAGGTTGTCAAAACAGCCAGAGCAATGCTAATGTGTCCTTCACATTTCTTTAATGGCAAATGCAAGCTTCTTCCCTCTGGCAAGACAGCTAGTCATGTGGCGTGTACTACCTAAGCATGATGATAGGTGTGGCAAATTATGTGTGTTTTTCTCCTTCATTTATTAATTATGTGGCTATGTTTCTTTATTCCTTGCTTGTATTTTTATAATAATAGTGATTATTATTGTAATGATTATTATTATCTTGAAAAACGCCTGAACACCTGAGTCTAAATGACCCTTTGCGTACAGAAAGAGATTAATTGTAAGTCTAGTACTTTTCAGTTTGGACAGATGTACATCGACACTGTTGCATAATTTACAGTATATACCAGCTCTGCAAAAATCTGCTTATCATGCATTTGGAGGAGCTACTGGTCATTTAGCATCCATCACCAAAGAGAATGGTATATTAGGCTGCAAGACACATAGGAGCAGAGTTTAGGCTGTAGAAATAGTTATTCAAGAGTGAGCCTTCACGGTCCCAGCGGTTTCGGTTTCTTTCAGTTTGTCTTTGAAGAAAGCTCCCAGCAGACACGCTCAGTGCTACCATCAACAACAGAATCTGACAAAAACAATCACAAGTTAAAATCACCTCAGCATATTAACTCGGTTCTGCTGGTTATAACTGTTGGCTCTCATCAGCTGAGTCTTTCATCTTCCGTACTGCCGGCGCAGCTGCACTTTGTCAGTCTTTATCATTTTGTCAAGTGGTGCAGCTGCTTCAGAGATGCAGAGATAAACCTGCATGTTTATGTCCTCCTGGCTAGAGCTGCGGTTGACTGACTGGAGGCCTGTGTTTATGTTGCAGCCTGAGCTCTTCCTGCGGTTATTTATGTGAATCCTTTATTAGCTGTGCATCCCCCCGTGGTACCCATTCCTCCTGCAGACAACAGCTGCTGGGTCACATTTTTTGACCCTTTCTTTTCTCATTTGCCCATTTCATTGTTTATTATGTATGCATGGGCTTTAACCAGGCCATTCAAGTGTAATCCTAATGAGTCCTCTTGTCTATGTTTCTTTACTGTGACTGCAGTCAAAAACTGCAGCTAATCATGTATTTAGGAATAGAGTCACAAAGAATGGCTGTCTGCCACAGCTCATTTATGCTAGCACTGACCTTAAAAGCTGTTTTTTAAAAACTTCCATTTCCAAGTTTAATTATCCATCATGTATCATTGGAGAGTCATATAATGACATTCATGATATTATATTTAATTCTACATATATCTCAACCTCTTTTTGATGGGCAATGGGAATGATCTGAAATTAATCTGAAATGAAATGCTTCCATTTTTTTGGTAGATTGGTGATGATAATATCAAAAGAATTTAGTCAAATTTGCAACGATTAGACTGCACTTCAAGTATTTTATTTGAAACAAACTTGAATCCCTGTTAGACTATGGCTGACATAACAGCAAAATGGTGTGAATAGTGCACTCTGCAGCATTTTGTTTATCCAGGTCATGCAGCAGCAGTGTAACAGAAGCAACTGTATGAAATCTTAAAGACGCCTCACCACCTATTTAAGAGAGCTCAGTAGTTCAAGGAAAAACAAAAAAAACAAACAAGTGAGCAAAACAAAACAAAACAAAAAAAAACACAGCAATATTAACCAAATTAACGGCATAATTTTTTTAATTTAAAATTGTACAGTTTCACTCTCAGTTTGCAGTTTTATTGCATCTTACTTTGTTCTACCATAGTGAACTGCTCTCTGTAAGGGCCAGGCGTTACTTGCAGTTAAAGCTTTCACCTGAAGGTGGCAGTAAAAATCCACCAGTGAATTTAAAAACCAGCTTGTCTCTGAATTATAAGCATTGCTAATCCTTCCACCCCAGACTGTTCAGTTTGTATTCCTGTAGTTCACTGTTCCCTCCTCTCTAGAGCACTGTATTAAGAACACCCACCCACGTGATGGCACAGTGGAGTGAAGATACCATAGCAATTACTTGGAAATGATGTGAAGTTCTGTTATTTATTTATTTTATTTTATTTTATTTTTGTAGCAATAGCTCTACCGAGTGGGACATTTCATTTCAGTGTAAAGTAGGTGTTCAAATCAATATTATATGCATTCACAAATCCAATCTCACACAATTCTCTGTGTGTCCAATTTATATTTTGTAGTGTGACAAATTGGATTTTTTTCCCCTATTTTTTTCAATTTGAAATTGAAACTGCAATTGATGTCATTATGTGCAAACTGAAGGTCTGTGCCTACATGAAATATGGGAAATAAACAAAATCTGGTTGATGTATTATAATGACTTGAAACATTCTTTTTATGAGTTTTTAAGATTAATGGTCACAGAGATTGTGAGATGATACATTGTTTTTGTAAACTTTGCACCAAAATATCCATCACCATTTAGGTAAGCTCTAAAGAATTTCTTGTTAAAATAGAAAAGAAACTGCAATCATTTCAAACCAGTGGTCTCCATGAAGAGTAATTCTATATAGCCCCTTATATCCCAGTATTTGTCTTGTGCAGTCTTCTTTTAAAGGTCAGAGCCTATCCACTGAGAGTGAGAGATGGTAAAATGGTAAAAATCAGTCCCAGAAATGGTCATGCAATGCTAAAACACCAATCACAATGCACTCCTGATAACTCTACACAACCTAGAAATCAATATGTTTATAGAACCGCAAATAAATAAATTTGTTGCCTGTATGGCAAATATGACGCAGCAGCAATCAAGCTGCAAAAGATCATCTCTTTGCTCCTCTTAAGCCCAAAAGGCTTTGGAATAAGTGAGTAACTTTTTTGTTTTTTGCACCTCAATTTTGTACAAGACAGATGTAAATACTGTACAAATTCTATATTGTCCATCCCAGTCTCCTACAGCTCATATTTTTTCTTCCCATACTCTTTTCTTCAGCACAAATTTGCCCACACTATACCAAGTCCTAAAAATGAAATGCATGTTGTATTGCTGATGCTGGAGTTCTTCTGCTGCTCAAAGTAATATTATCAACTGAAGCTCTGAAATGTAAAGTATAATCAGTACTTAATTATACTTGATTATACTTAATTAACTTAATAATAGTATTCTTACAACAATCACATGGGTGAATAATTTAAAGAAAAATGCTTCTTAGCCATTTTTTCTGCCTTCACTCTGAGGATGCAGGGTAAGTAGCTCACTGGCTAACAAATGCTCCTCTCCAGTGGCAGCATCACCGTGGGTTAAGGCCAAGGCTCTGCTCCGGGGGTCTTGCTGGAACATTACTAGGCACTGGAGTGAACAAAGCTGCAATAACCAAGGTTCTCCTTATTGGCTTGGATTGTGCATGATTTTAAAATACCCTGTCCTTTGTTAATACAGTAATACAAATCTGTGGCTGCATTGTTACTAAACATGAATGTCCTACTGTCTTACTGCTTAAAGTGGGTGTCCTGGCATCTTGCTACGGTGTCATGTTGGTGTCCTGCCAGTTTACCAGCTTTAAATGTGGGTGGCTGTTCTAGCGTCTTGCTGGGGATTGTGGGTGTCTTGCTACTGACTTCAGTTATTGTACTTTTGTAGCCTGTTTAGACAGTTCCATCTCTCTTTAGCTGTTCCTGTAGCTATTAACACAGATGCTCGGGGGCTCTTCCCACAGAGACTATTTTCTTCTCAGTGACGATATCTTAATATGGCACATACAGTAATACAACACAAGTGAAAGGCCATCTTCTTGTTTTACTTTCAGTTTTTGTGTTTTACTTTCATGGCCAGTGGCTAAAAGAAAAAAAAAAGCCACTCTCGCTACTTACTCTAACTAAAGTACTGGTAAGGTTTTCTTAGGTTAATCCAGGAACATTTATACTGACTAAAATATTCAAAACAGTGATGTGTTGGTTGTGTTATTGTATCAGAAATGTTGTAGACAATTGAGCATTTTCCCTATAATTCAGTTTGGCATGTTTGGTATCTCAGCCTTGGCATCTTCAGCTGGCTTAAACAATATTGTGAGACTTCCTGAATAATAAGACATTTACTGGTTAATACGCTATGCTTTTTGCAGGGGGAAGTCTTGAAGTCTTGGTGTGTTAAGAACCTGATTCATGGCTCACTTGGTGTTCATTACCTTTTATACCTGATCCATTTATTTCCGTGCTCATTGTGCATTTTTCCTTTTCTCTTTTCTCCTTAGCAGCAGCCATTTAAATGAATTGAGATATTCCTTAAAAAAGGCTGAAAAATGTTGACATAATTGTTATAGTTGCTGCATTGTGTTACATCTATTTGTGCCAGCAGATTTTTTTTTCCCTGCTTGTTTCCTGCCTGATATCAGACTTATTACACTCTGATTCAATCTGCAATCTGACATTACCTTGACTCTGATTTCCGTCTGGGAGGGGATTTGATTTCTTCTAAACAATCACTGTGGACCGACATATCCGCCTGAGTCCAATTTCATTTTAAAGCTTGCCAACATGTTGGTTTTGCCTTTGTTTTATGAGAGAAGAGAGAAGTAAACTCTGCTCTTTTCTCCTGTCATCTCTCTTGGTGCCCAGCTTGACAACAGTGTTAGTCCTGCCCATGACTCTGATTGGCTAGTCTTTAGTGCCAGAGCAGTCACTGAGCCAGTTGCTTTTTAAACTGAGAAACAGCTGTTTCATGTCACATGCCAGACAAATCAGTCAACTCGCTGGAGTGGACAGATTCAAAGGTCTGTACCCCGTCAGTGAGGCTTCAGCAAACTGGCTATAAGTTGTCAAGAAGCTGTTGTTATGGTGAGCTTCAACTGATTTCTGCTGCTGGTCCACTATTCAAATGGCTTGTGAAGTATGGGGGTGATGGACCTCTAGACGCCTCTGGAGACATCAGGATTTCCTGGAAAACAGAGAAATTCCTTCTTTCTTGTTTCTCAGTATGAAGCAAAAATGCTAGTGGAAAAAACTGAAAAAGCTTAAAACAAACCGGCTTCACATCAGAATTAAAAACAAGTCTGTAACCTTTTCTTATGCCATGGTAATCAGTTATAATATGTTATTTCTCCATATACTTAAGTTTTCAGATACAATGCACAGTCAAAACTTCTCAAATCCTTTAAGGTATGCTTTCCTCATGGATTTTGATGTCAAAGGGTTAAACTGTTTTGCGGCACACTGCAAAGCCCCATTTGTTTGTTTGTTAGTTTGGGGGGCTTTCTGTAACGCACAAGAAGATGCATTACTGCATTGTCTTTTGTTTATTAATAGTATAACCAACAATAGCTGTGCGGTTTTTACTGAGATTAAGGTTGTGTTTCCCAGTATCTCCATTCATTTGTTGTTAACATGTGTTGACAAACTAAACATTTCAAACAAGATGTTCAGAGCCTATTTCAGCACCAGTTCTGTGAAAGCACATTTCCATACTCCTGCACTGAGAGAAAGAACCAACTGACAGGGAACTGCCTTAAGCTTCAGCTTTGCTGCCAGACTTCTCCCTCTCTTTTTGTTTTCTCTTCCCCTTTCCACACAAAATGTTGAATGGCACTGTAGATGTTGAGAATGGAAATTTATGCAAGGGAATGCTGATTTTTTTTCTCTCTCTCTCTCTCTCTTCCATTGCAAACTCTCTGTAAACATACATAATGGACTGTGGAGATTGCAGTACTTGCTAACTTATAGTCTTGAGGTTAATATTCATGTGGGGGGAGAAGAGGAAGAGCAACGAGGCACTTCTTTTTCAGAAAGTAAACAGTCTTCAGTAAAAGCAGCAACACTGCTGACAGACCATTATTTTAGCCAGTTTAGAACAGGGATATCTTGATTTACTGAAGCAACTGTCAGTCAATATCACCGCCCTTGGATATGTTATAGCAAGACAAGTGGAAATGCTGCCTGCTGGGACTCTTGTAGCCTGAAGGTAAAGAATGTGGCTCATGACCAGAAGGGAAAAGGAGAGGGTTTCTGGATAAGGAAGTGTGGACCAAAAAGAGCTATTATATTGTGCAATCCCCAAAGAGCCAATATCAACATTAACAGCTCTTTAGCAAGGAACTCAACCCATTTGCCCATTCAGCGGGCTGGTCTAACATAATATTTTGTATTTTTCAGTTTCACAGCTGAATGTGCTTGAAACGTGTAAAAATGTGAGGCTACTGTACAATATGCAGTTCTACAAAGAAAAACATTTCTGAACCCCATTGCCGGCTGTTTACACTGAGCTAAATAACACACTCCCAAGGCTCAAAGACTCCTTGACCTTGGCTTTTATATTTTGGCAGTGGATAGGTAAGGTCTTCCTTTTCTTTATTTTTACATCTTTTTTGATGCCCTAAACTCATACACATATCTGTTTCTAATCAGTGACAACCTTTACTGACACAGAACATTATACTGTACCCAATCCCAATATATGCAATGATGAAAATTAAATGGTTTCAGCAATTAATAGTTCAAAACAACTCTCAAAAATTCAGTGAATTAGCAACTTCGAATTTCTGTTGCGCCAAGAGCCTGACTGTGCTGCTTGATTTCAGTTTTTATGATTACTTCCACGGTGATCTCAATGGGATTAAGAGGTGGTGAAATATTAACTTTTACTTTGTAGCCAGAATTTAAAAAAAAAAAATCCTTGTGTAAGGTTTATGTTGCAACATCACTCTGTGGTGTTTATGGCTTGAACTTTGCTCATAATATTAACAAGATTGGAGGAAGCGTGAGATGAAAATATACACTTATAATAATATGTTACATGCCTTACAGAGCTCCCCGGTATCCCTTTTAATTATTTAGATCAAGCAACAAACACAGCTGGAATGCTGGAATTCTAAGAAGCTCAGATTGCAGGAACGTGCCTGAAATCACTTGATGTCAGCAGTGATTTTGTGTTTTGGAAATGTATAGGAATCATCATGTTAATAATAAACTAACACGAAGAACCTTTTTTAAATGTTTGGAATTGCTTTGAAGACTAACAACATAAAACAAACTGCATTCTAATGTCATTATGGCTGTTTAAGCATTACATAAACAAACTATAGGTTTACAAAAATATGTTTTCATCCAGAATTCATAAAAAAAACAAAAAAAACACTGAACAGTTCTTGGCTGTGACTGAATCAAAGCATCCCATTCAGGCTAAATTCAAAATTTAAATGAAGCATTTGGAAACAAAATACACAAATCAATTGATGTGACATTCAGGCTTAGATATGGGAATTATCTAAATGTAATCTTTCATAATATCAACAATCCATGCTCATTTTATGGTAATTATTCTTCATTATGATAAGATGCTCAACAGGTTGGCTCAGAGCAGTGGGACTACAAGTTTCAGGCTGATGTGATACATGATTGAGACAGATTACGGAGGTCCACTGAGGATGCTCTCCACAGTAACCATGGCAAGCTGTGGTCTAGCAGACTTATTACAACTGGTCACTATGGGTTTCCATGCATGAACTTCTAATTACGCCAAATAAATGGCTGGAAATCTTTCAGCATGGAAAATGGGCTACTACTAGAGTACAATAGACTCTAAAGTCTATTAAACCTATAATGGAAATCATTTATCATGCCTATGGTGTGTGACCTCCACCTTTTGTATGGACTGCTTAATATTCTACCTGTATAACATGGCTCGGAGTCTCACTTGGAACATCCTCTCAGTGCTCACCATTTTGTTCTCGAGCTGTTCTTACTTTCACAAGGTTAACCTCAAATTTCAAAGTGATTTGCAGGGCAAGTGAGGCCGGAGCGGGAAGATGATTTCATTATGACACAGTTCTATTTTTTTTGTCCTTGTCCAGGTCTGACTCAGGGCCCAGGTGTGGTTGATTTAAAGAATTAAAGCTACACGGCATACTGTACAACACCTGATCTGACTTTGAACAAATATATTGTTGTTAAACTAAGTTTAATCCAATTTTAAGTTTTGTTGGTTGTTTTGGTTTTTTTTACAAGTTGTAGAATAATAGAGGATTGCGACAAAAGCTACTTTATATCCTGCTACTGTATATAATGAGCCTTACCAAACCAGCTGACAACAGCCTAGATCAGCTAATGGCTATGTATCCAACTGGCAAATCAAATGTCAGACATACTATTGCTACAGCTACTGCTATCATCAAGCCTCTTTGCAACCCACCTCTTCTTTAGCTCCTTTCCATACTGTGTCTAACTTCGGCTGCAGTCATGCAGGTCTATAGAGCAGCTGGCAACCATCTTGCCTTTTGAACTGTGT
This sequence comes from Pterophyllum scalare, assembly GCA_024447675.2. Lineage (NCBI taxonomy): Eukaryota > Metazoa > Chordata > Actinopteri > Cichliformes > Cichlidae > Pterophyllum > Pterophyllum scalare. Next base: position 62,064 of record JAMQGT020009565.1, on the reverse strand, counting down.
TGGCTGCAGCTGTAACTGACAAGTTTTATTTTGAAGGTGAGCATACTGTATTTCCTGTTTCAAGTTTGCAGACAAGTCAATGTCTTCTGTGCAAACTACAGGTGACCAGGGCAATCTGCTAGCAACCAAAGCAATCACAAAGAAGTTTTTGGTGCAGCACCCTCTTTGCAACCACTCACCAACCAGCTGGAGAATGCACATTTAGAGGATTACGACAACTTGCTGCTTTATATGCTTGCTACTGTATATATACATTTTCCCCTTGCTCCTGCAGGTAGTCAGGGGGGTCACCAACCGGTCTCCATGCTTATGTGGCTGAAGCCTTGTCTGCTTTGTTCTGTATCAGGGGATCTTGGTGCTGCTCTATAATTCAATGGAGGTCCCACTACAGAGCTATAGGGCCCAGTACAAATCACTGCATATGGAAATTACATTTTTCTTCTGATTATAGTGGTCCTGACTGAAATAGAGTTACTGTGAGCAGTGGGATATGAGTTGTGTGTGTGTTGGCAGTGTTGGATTTTAAAATAATTTATGCTTTAGTGTGATGCAGTTTTCTTAAGTACTTAATTTACTGGATTAGACACACACACACACACACAAAAAAAACAGCATTTCCAAGATTTATATTTTACCTATAAATAGGTTTCACGTTTCTTTTAATAAATTTTGCTGTAGATCAGCATTTCGATGAAATTGCACATATTATAATAAAATAAATCAGTACAACACAGCGCTAAGACTTTAATTGTGTTATGAATTATGTGGCATTACTCCTTTTATTTGGTTTCTAATTGTTTTGTCAGTCGTAGGTCAGCATTTTTGTTTCTTTTTAAGACAGCATTTCGTCATTATTAGAATCCAATTGGGGGGGGGTAAACGAATTAAGGGGTGGGAGGCAAAGATAGATGATTTAAAAAAAATGCTTGGCATCAGTTTATTATTTCAGTTTCGGGCTTTTACGGTGGTGAAGGTCTTCATTTTCCGTTTCCATTTACTATATTCGGTACCAGACCTTGATTTCTGTTTGAAGTACTGGGCTTCATTAATAATTGCTCTATAAATCTGTTCATGTCTTACCTTCACTAAACTGTGACTTTGCTGTTACTTGCAGCCACGACCTGGCTTGCTCACTGTCTCCACTAAATATTTTTCTGTATCTCCACCTATCACGATACAGGTAGTAAACAGAATGAAATGAATGGAGAGGTGCTTTGTTGCAGGAGCAACCAACATCAAACAATGCGAAAAAAAAGCAACAAAAAAAGCAACAAAAAAAAGCAAAAAAAAAAAGCCTTTCGCCAATAGCTGTAGCTGCACTGGCGCTGACATCATATCACTCCCACATCTCCCTCTCTTGATTTCAGCCCCACCCGCTCCTTTCCATTACCAAGTCGGTCCGTGTCCCCGTGTTATTTAAAGCCAGAGATCCTCCCTCTCGCCGAGCCACTGTGTTGCATCTGTCTGTCTCGCTGCTTGTGTGTCTCGGTGCGTGTGTGTATGAGAGTGCGCTAAAAAACCCAGGCAGCCAGTGGGAGAGCTAGAGAGCGAGGGAGAGAGACACGGGGGAAAGGCAAAAAAAAAAAAAAAAAAAAATCATCTAAGAAGGGAGAAGGAACGGGAGTGTGAGACAGCTATGAAATTCATCCAAGCTATTTGCTTACTGCTTCTCTGTCCAGCTCTGAGCCTCAACACCAGGTAAGAGATAAATAAGAGGACAATGCTTTATCTTCTCCTTCTTTTTCTGTCAGTTTCACCCTGTCAGAGACTCTGAAACAAAAGGGGTGTATTGGTTCAAAGCATGATATTCTGGGGTTCTGTTCAGTCCTGCCAAATACTGAAGCATTAATTCGTCCCGGCAGTGGCTCTCTGTGTGTTAAGAATGTTGGAAACTGAGAGACTTAGAGGAGGAAGGAAGGGCTTATCTGTTGAACTAGGCTATTATCTTTTTTAGTTCTCAGCAAGCTGAGAGACAGTTGTCCTTTTGTGGAGGTAATTCACTGGATTTGCCTCCTGAATAGTGGCGACATTGCTTTTTGGGACTTTTGCTGCCTGGTCTGGGAGGGAGCAAGTTGAAGTCACGGGAACTGAGAGAAAGGACAAGGCGACTTGTGTTGCAGTGCCTTAGAAAGAGCAGGTGTGTGTGTGTGTGTGTTCCTTTTGCTTATCTGCAATAAAAAAAATAAATAAATAAATAAAAGCTGAAGGAACAGTGATGGACAAGAATGAACAAATGAAGAGAGAACTGTGCGGAGAGGAAGAGTTTTGAAGATTAATTAAATCGTTGATAAAATCATCTTTCTTCTGTGCCGGTGCCTGACACCACTGCCTTAATGAGAGCCGTGAGAGGAAATTCAGGGCTTTGACTATACCATGGAGACATCACATGCAGGAAGGAATGCATTATAAAACTTGCCTTTCCCTTTTTCTTCTCATTGCCCCCAAAAAAACAAAAACAAAAAACAAAACCCATTCCATCTTTTCGTGGTGAATGAATGAAATGCAGTTTCCGGGGAGTACATCCACGGGGAGAATGATGACTTTGATCTCAGTGTTTTGTTGTTGATTTTGACTAAATAGGCACTTACCTATGTTTTGTTAGTGACGTGCTAAACACCATAGTGATTACCAATGGTTTATTTTGCCCTCAGGGGTTAAAATGGATGGGGATTTGAAGAGAAAGTCAAGGTTATTGCATACATCCAACATATTTGTCAATACCAGAGCGGCACACCACTGATGATGCATGAGTCATAACTAGGGGCTATATTGATGTATTAACCTCTAGCATTTAATCGTCAGCAAACTAAGCACCCACATGTGTTTTAACACACCTACAATTAGATTTTTCCCTTACTGTAAGTCACCTAACCTTCAGGCAGCAACTTCTGAATCATTCTTTTTTTTTTTTTTTTAGTGTTCCGACTCATTTAGTTATGTTCTAAGCTGTGAAACTAAAAGTGCTTTTGTTTGACTTTGATTAATTAAAATACAAGCTGTCTCCCAAGATTTATTTTTAAACCATGTATACCATTATTAGTCTTAGAGGTAATCTTTTGAACACTAATTGGAGAGCAAGGCATTAAGGTGGTAATTTGGCAGGTCAGCACAGATTGTGTGCTACCTCTTGAGGGGGAAAGTCATGAAAAGTAATTACCAGAACACACAAATGTAATCAGCGTTTTATAAGATGGTTTGTTTCTAGACTCAGCATAAAAAAATAACATGATTGGAAGGCTGGGTTTGGTTAAAAGCAGAGGGTTTTCAAGAAAAAGGTCAATTGTGACCTTCTGAGCTGCAGTTTCTGTTAAAATTTAGGGGGAAAAAAGGGAAGAAAAGAAAACGAAGCAATTGCCAGTTCTTAAACAGATTTGCAAAGCCACATCTGCCCGCTTTGCCTTCAGGAAGCAAAACATATGACTAGCTAATCTTATAATGCTGTAATTGAAAAAAAATGACAACCATTTCAAGGAATTCCTCTGCTGTATTTTTTTTTCTTCCGAAGCTTCGGTTTTCCGTAAATGACGTTTTCTCTGTGGTCATTGTGTCCTCCAGTGAATAACATGTTTGTTTGTTTGTTATTTTCAAACTCGTATTTCCAGGATCGCCAGTGAACTTTCACACTCACGCTGAAAGGCGTTTCTCTTATTCTGTCTAGTAATAAAGTGGTGATACTTTTGTACAGCAGGGCCAGCGACTGTACAAAAGTATGGGAAAAAACCTAATATGAGAAACGATTTAGTGACAAAATGAATTTGTGTAAGAGACAAGGTTTTGCCCAGGACCATGAGTCTTCAGATGGCCGTGGTTTTAAATTTTAATGAAGAGGACAGTGAAAAGGGCTCAGAAGTACAGCTAAATGCTGCTTTCCTGTTCTATAGATTCATCACCTCTGCAGGGAACCAAGGGTGGATTCAATTAAAGGTCTCCACTGAGCAGGTTTAGTTCTCCTGCTATGCTGATATGTTTAAAGTTAGACGTGTCAAATACACAGCTATTCATTTTAATAGCCAGCTGTGTATTACTCTACTAAACTGTGTTTTGATCTAGCACCCTTCAACAGTGGTTCTGCTGTGGTAATGACAGTAGCGATCCTGAACTACAGTATTTAAAAATGTTTTCATTTAACTGTGATTTTTTTTCGTAACTTGTTTGAAGTAATACAGACTGTTAGGTGTTTTTGAACCTCTTTTGTACCCATTTTGTTTCTATTTTTTATGCCCAATTTTTAATATTCCATTTACTTCTTTCTTATTATTTTAACAAAGCCGCATGTGAAACGTGGGAATAACGTTAGCGCTTCAGGTAGATTTTTGTTGTTTGATCCAGCTGGTGCTCCAAACAATAGCCGATTGCTTCCTCAAGCAACTGTCACATTTCTGCTGTTATCCTGGAGGTCATGGATCCAAACATTGCTTATCATTTGTGACATCCTCATTTTTTCTTGTAATAGTGTGGCACTGAAGAGACTGACTGCGAGGTGTATGTGCACCAGTAAAATGAATTGTGACTTGAGCTGTCTAGTCTGTGTATTGCGCTGCCTGGCTTTGCTTGATTCATCTCATCAGTGGTGTGTGAGAGAATCCATTTCATATGTTAACTGCAACCTCTGTTCTGTGACCTGATAGAGTCACCTTAAGAAATGAGAATTAATAAAATAGGAACCATGCCAAGTTTTCATGCATGATGGCTGCATTTTGATGTGCCTTTTTGGTCTACTTAAAGTTGATGTGGGGACGTTTGAAAAGGCAAAACATCCACAACAAAACAATGGCAAATAAACCAAAACAGACAGCAACTTTGAATCTTTACAGCTTTCCTCCTGCAGCTCTCTCATACATCATACATCTCCATCCTCATCTCTGTTCCAAGACCCTCACCCGAGGTGAGGATGGAGATGTATGGCGATTGCCTTCACAGACTATCTGTTAGACATTATAATATATGGTTAATGTGTATTTTAACTTAATCAAGTAGTTTTGTTGGATAAGCCCACGCAAACTGTGACTGAAAATGGAAAAATATAAGAAAGAAAAGAAAGCTTTTAAAGCCTTGAGGGAACTACAATCCAGTGTGCCATCCGAACCTACTTTGTGGCAGTCTTTTTGGCTTTTACTCTCTACTTGTCACCTGATCTGTTCTGAAAAAAGCTCTAATTGGCTTAAGTCTTCAGTTACTGGCTGAATTTTTTTTTAAAGCGAAACAGTATGCTCTAAGGCTTGCCACCAGATACCACCAAAACCATGCTTAGTTCTGTTTTATTGTATTAAAATCTAACACATTTCATGGGCTCACCTGCTAAAGATAAGCAAGCCCACGAGAAATGTGAGACTTCTCAACATTTTGATGTCATCTCTGTGAAAATTGTAAAATTAAAAACATTGTTTCCAGTTCTTGCTCGTTTAAGTCCGTTACAAAGAATTATGGGGTTTTAATGAATTGAGTGGGTTACTCGGGCCTCATAATAGTGGTGCAGGGCCATGTGTCATTGCAGAAATCAATTGGTACTTAGCCAGAACACAAGGCTGCATTGACATTAGTCTCATGAGATATGACTTTCCACTTCTGGGTCAGGACTGGGGGACTACTACTGTAAGCTTGTCTCCTCTGCATTTGACTTTTTTTTTTTTGTGGCTCCATCAAGATCAAACAGCTCCACCTTTTTAAACTTTCACATATTCCCTTTCAGAGCATTTCTTGAAATACATTTGACTCATTTTTTTGACACTATCTTTGATGCCTCCTACCTTAGCAGACTCCTCTTGGAAACAGGGATATCTGGTGGGATCTCCACAATATCAAATATTTATGAGTGTTTTGGATGGCAATTAAAGGACTACAGAGAGCCTTGGATTGTACATTAGAGTACAGCAGGATTGCTTTATATATTAATTGCTAGCAGTAGTCATATTAGTGGTCATATTGTAAATTATTATTTCAAATGGAGTCTGTCCTTAGTGTTATATGGGGTAAGACATGAAAAGGAGGGTAGTTTGGTTAATTCATGTTGATTAATGACACTTTAAAGTGAACCTGTTTGGCTTTTCTGTATATCTTGCTGCTACAGTGGTTGATTCTCATATTAATCATGATGTCAACATATCTACAAAAATGCTGATACATTAAAAACTTGCACTTCAGAGTGCGCTAAACATTTGGCTTTTAACAGTCGAGGCTGTGAGCACAGCAGTCCTGCTATTTGTGAGGGATAGATATGGCAGAGTAAAAGGTAAATTAAAGATTAGTTTGAACTTTGACCCACACAAACTTGCTTTAGTGAGTCCAAGAACAAAAATATAGAGCAGGAAATGAACATTAATAGGTCAAGCTGAAGACAGAACACGGTAGGTAGGAACTTTTTTTGTTTGTTTTTCATTTCATGCACTTGCATATTTAGCTTTGAGAATAAGTCTTCTTTTAGAAAAGCGGAAATGAAAGATTGCAAGATGTACTTTATTACGTATTTATTTTTACAACATTGCTTTTGGAGTTTAATGTTATTCATTCACATCTCAATGTGCAAATGTTTTGTTGAAATGTTATTCATGTTTAAATATGTAAGTGATCAAGCGGGGACTTCCATTGTGACATCTGTTAAGTTAGTTAAACATGTCTTGCCTTAAGCAATAAAACTTTATATCCTGTCTTATTTACATTGTTCCTCGTGGAAACTGTTCAGTATATCTCTCTCTTCCCATCACAGAAAATGTTTTCAAGTACAAAGCAACATCTCAGTGTGCAACTGTTTTCGGTCTTTCAGCTAAGTAGTGAGAAATGATGCTGAAATGCATTTGCAGGTGTTGCCTTCGCCTCACATGTGTGCTGAGCTGAAAATATTCCACAGATCATTATTTACATCAAATCAATATTTTGCTGCAAGTGACAATAAATATATTCAAACAAGATGGACAGCGGTGGAGAGAACTCCGCATGACATTTCACTGAACAAGCACTCACAGTTTGAATTACGTTTGGCTTTGCAGTTCTCAAATTTCTGGATAGAACAAGACATATACAAGACAAACACTGTCTGGCACATGGGGAGAGTCAGAGATCAACTAGTCAAGCATGGAGCTGATGTGGAATTCAGCCTAACTATTGCAGGATACGATGTTAATATAAAGCTGTGAAGCCATGGGACCTCAGGTGGTTCGCAGGAATCATGACAAGGTGGAAGGAAAGTGGAAACAATCTGCCCTTTGTCCCTGAGCGTTGTTTACCACTTGGGTGATAACGATAGTCCGGAAAAGATAAAGCTCACTTAAGTAAGTGTGGAATCCAGAGCCACGTATACAGGTTCTCTCTTAAAGTAAGGGTTGGCTGTGTGGCTGATTCTTTCTTGATTATTATTGAGTAAGAGCACTGTTGTTATCCAAGTCGAACTCGTCCATTTCTTTGTACTGAAAGATGTCTGGGTACGCTGGCGTGTTTCGACTGACGGTCTTTTGTAAACATTCATGATTTTTGCAGTGTAGCAATTTGGGGGAAAGAGGTTAAAGTGTCAGACTGAAGTGATGCCAACCTTTACACAATGGGGATCTGTGTAATTGCAATGCGGTGGCAACCTCTGAGTGACTTTATAATGTACAGCAGTACACAGCTGTGTCATAATTTGGCCAGCGCAGTGTAACGCAGTTGCATGGATGAAAATTGCTTGGAGAAAAGCGAGCATGATTTCCTATTTTCACGCTTTACCATAGCATCAAACAATATCTATAGCAGAGGCATGATCATAGATATGACGTTCAGGGACTCCTCAAGATGAGACCAAAACTGATATTTGTGCAGCCTGGTAATGTCCTCGGCACAAATCAGACTGTGAATGATAATTGAAATTCAAAGGACATGGCATAATGGTCACACCATGGCAACTACACTGGCCACATGACAGTAATAAAGTGGGCTACAATAAACAGAACCTTGGGTGGCTCCTACAAATGAGAAAGTAATTAAAAGGACCGTGATTGGTACCGGCTGAAGAGTAGCTAGGCATTTTATATTCAAGGCCATATTTCAGGTGCTATGTTCTCTGAAGCTATCTACAGTGACAGCACTGTTTATTCTTCAAACACTCAAAGTGTATGTTATAGATCACTTGTTATTGCATTTCTAGAACACAAACTTTTATCATTTAAGAGCATTTTAGCCACTGAGCTATAAGAGAACCTGGATATTAGCTTGATGTAAAAACAAAGCTGTTGGACATCGTATGACGGATGGAGAGATCAAAAATCAACAGATGTAATCAAGGTGGTGTCAATCCTTTAAACAAAAGCACTGTTGGTATTCTAAAAATTTAAGATCAAATTAGTATTGAGGACAAGGCAGGCTTTAACTTCTGCAGTGGCATCTGACCTGCCGTTACCTTGATCTTAAAAGGTTTACTACAATTATCATTCTCCTTAAATAACAAATGTGCCTTGACATTATCAGGTAAAATGCTCGTTGCCTGACTGCATTTAACACTGATGGATGACTGCACTTCTAATGAATTGCAAATGCTAATTATCTAAAATTGGTGTCGTAATGGGAAGTAGACCTCTTATTTTTTCTTCTGTGTTTTGTTAATGAATAGTGTAGTTTGTATGTGTCTGCATTTGCAGTGTTGTGTCCAGTGTTGGTGACATTACTGTTCCTGAATTCAATGATCACAATTACAGTTGCTAATGAACAATTACGCCACTTGAGTTCTTCAAGTTCTTCATTTATCTGCAACATGGGCAGACTAGAAAGAAATCCGCCAGCGAGCTTTTTTTATGTGTGCTTTCACAACTGTCAGCTGGTCTCAGTTTGTTTGGGAGATGAGACAAAAATGGCAGAGCTGTCTACAACTTTGAAACAGTGCAGATATGCACATTTCTTCCAGTTTGTTGCATGAAAGGACATGAATGTGACTGTAAAGTGTAAAGGTCCTGTTTATGGCCCTCTTACTAAGGCAAGAATTTTGTCTGATATGTGTTAAGTTTAATGTTGTATTGTTAACTGGCAACCAGTAAAGTAACACATTAACATTTTTTTCTTCTCAGTATGTAAAATAAAATTAATCTTAGTTTTAAAATTAAAACTTTTTTTTTTTTTTTTTTTACTGGTTATCAGAAATACAATACTGACTGACAGGAATTATGATACTAAGTATTTTTGACCCTAAGCATAAATACTATAAGCACAAAATATGTATTAAGTAACTGTATTCTACTGTAACAAAGTATCTTGAAAGTAGAAATAAACACAGCTTCCTACTGTGACTGGAAACAAGCAACTGCAACTGTTAGGTATATTAATGTTTTCTGTAGTTTATCATATCTTTGTATATGTTTTATTTTGTTTTATATACTGTTGTTTCTCCTCATTCACATAAGGAGATTCAGTGTCCCTTCTTCAAGAAGGGCACTGAGGGTGATACTTCATTGTTTGAGTTCTCACAGAGCACACATAAAAGCCTTCTGAGTTTCTTTCATCAACCAGATCACCAGAAGGGAAAGAGCCAGGAAGGAACTGGTTGTAAAAGTGATATCTTTGTGTGCAGCCATGTGAGTGTATCCTAAATGTTTATTACCTGCTTTTAACTGCATTTAGTGTGGGGTCATTGATGAGACATCATATGATCCTTACTTTGAAAGTTCTGAATAAAAACCGTGCGTGGAGGAAACATCCTCTAAGAGAAACCACTTCTTGTTTGAGTAAGGAGCGGAGGATTTACTTTTTCCGTCTCAGTGCTCGGAGAGGCAGTGTTTCTTCCCCGCTAGCATGCGAAAACCTGAAAGCTGTGTATGTGCATTTATTCCTCATCACTTGTTAATTTTGAATGATTCTGAACCGATCAGCAACACAGAGCAAAGTCGGAGAACCAAGAAAAGATGCTGAAGTGTTCTGTAGAAGTAAGAGTCAGAAGATAATTTCCCGTGGCTTCATAACCATGTGCAACATCTTATAGATAAAATGCTGTGCTTTCATGTGTTGTTGTTAATACTTTGTCTTGAGCTGTGGTGAACACCCTGCAGTAATGTTAGGGAACGTCATTATTATCCAGAACATGGTGTAGGAACAGGCCTCATGAAATGAAGCAGAACGAAGCATTTAGAGCAAGTTATGCTCTTCCACCACCAGAGCTGGTTGAAGGTTTATGAAGTGCTGCTCTGCCCAGTGTTTGCCAGAGCTGAAACTGGACTCTTACGATATAATGTTATTGTGGCTGCGATGAGGTATGATGAAGTCGTAAATATTTTGCCTTTCTCTTGCAAACTCTTGAAGTGCAGATAAACTACAAGGGTACTGTGACATCTGCTATTACACATAAGCTATTTTATATATTTATTTGATTGAGAAGCATCGAAGATAAACACATTATTACTTTGTTATTACTGTGTGACTTGTTTAATGTAGTTGCCTGCTTTTGACTCTGGTTTTGGAACTGAATTCTCCCTCAGCTGTTCAGTTTTGTTTTGTGTTTCTGTGTCTGCCACTGAGTACTGAGCATGTACAATAGTGTGCACTGGATGTTTTTTTTTCTTTTGAAAACTCTGCCAGAGGGTAAATCTAAACCAAAAGAGTGAAGTTCCAAACTGGACAGCTAACACTGAGCCAACTGCTATAAAACTCTGTAAAGCCAAGGGGAGTCTCACTGTCTTCTTGCATTCACATTGTCATTTGCAATAATCTCATTGCAGGTTAGTATTATAGCTGCTAGGAGCCATACCTTTGATGCGAATCTTCATTGCTGTGTCAGCGCAGATATTAGTCACTGTTGTAATTGGCAGGCATTTAATTACACAGTCCCTGTAAACATGATGGCTGTTTTCTCTCAGTGAGGAGTCATTAGTGGACAACCTGTTTTTTCTTTTGTTTTGTTTGTTTTGTTTTACAGTGAAGTGCAAGATGTATAACCGTAATAAACAAAAGCTGAGCACCCATTCGCACAATGGCACTGCATATAAAAGACCTGCGTTGTTTCAGATGGTTGTTGCCGGGCAGCCAGAAGTTGGTTCTCTCTTCAGCTAAGGAAGAATGTATGCATGTAGTTATTTGCTCTTGTATGTGAACTGAGGTTCAGGGACTTTCATGTGGGCTTTCATGTAGTAGATGTCAGTCATGGCATTAGATTAAGCCATAGTGTGCATGCTTTCCTTGCTGTATATGATTGTGTGCTGTTTGAACCTGACATCTGTGTCAGTCGAGTCTGACTTCAATTTTTGTTTGTATTTACACGTACCACGTAGTTAATATTTTTAAATGATTAAATGCGCTAATTCATTCAAACCATTTTGTTACTTTTCGAACTGGGGACAGTCCTTCAGGTTTTCCCAATTAATTTAGATTTGATGCCATAAAATGTCTTGTTTCGTCTGACCAGCAGTCCAAAATCCCGAGCTAAACAAAGTTAATCTGAGTAAAGCACAACTTTTATTGTACTGGAATGGGAACCAGAGCATGAATGGCAATGCTGTGTTAATTAGCTTTTGAAAACAAATTAGATTGCTACAGCTCTTGGTTTGATAAGTGTTAGTAACTGAAAATCTAAAATCTGGAGCATCTAGGTAATAACTCAAGTAAATTCTGATTCTGTGGTCACAGCATTAAATTATTCTTAATGTGTGTTTTTTTTTCTGTATCTCACCTTCCATTTTCCACACTTATTTATGGTTGTATATGATCCCATTAACAACAGCATTACTTACAGTCCATTGGACATAAAGGGGAAAACACTATTGTCTGTTAGAATAATCTAATCCTAGAATAAACAAATTGGTCAGTTCGAAATAATGAGGTGAAAACATGGCAAGTAATTCTTATGAAAAACAAAACTTGGCTTTAAAATGCTGTATACACTCTGTTTCAAACTGATTTTTCTACGTTTGGCTCTGCATGATATCAGAAAGAGTGGAAATCCTTAATATTGCCATCTCCGAAAGTGCACCCATCTTCTGTTCAGATTTTCTGTCTATAAGGGGCAGTTAATCAGATGATGGGAATGGCACAGGAGCTGAGGACGTTTGTTTTTATGCGGACATTGAGCTGAAGGTTTTTAAAAATCCCTAATATAAAATAAATAAAAATAATTTTAAAACATGAATCACACAGATCTACCCCAGTAGAGTAAAAGAGTAAAAAATATAAAGGTGAAAAGAGCGTAATAGTACCTCTTTAAACATCAAACAGAAATGCCATTCGAACTGAGGGAGATGGAAAATGTAATCTGTGGGAATTCTTTTCTGGTTTCTGTGTCTCTCAAGATTGTGCTTTTATTTATTCTCAGAGAGGTGTTGCTAAGCAGATATGCTTATATAGTTCTGATACATTTCAGTAACAGCATGGTTCATAATCATATAGTTACACTGTTGTACCCCAGGGTGCTGGCCCTCACGCTGAACAACTCTGCTCGAGTGGTTTAGTGCTTGATCTGGACTATTGCTGCGGTAGTTTTGAAGGGATCGAGGGTTTCACGTTCACCTTGCCCACTCTGATTTCTCAGCCTTTCTTGAGATTCAGGTCTTAGTCACAGAGCACTTGTCTAATCATTAAGCTGCCACCAGTAATCTACCATAATACCGTTTCCCTTGTTTCATTCTTTTCCACCATTAAATGGGCCATAATTGGTTCACTAAGAAATGAAGCAAAATGCTCAGAGGCATTATTCACAGAATATCAGAGAGACCAGAGAATGTGGAGGTATTGGTTTTGGCATGAACAAAAGAGACAGATCATAAATAATACAGGTTGACACAAAATGCTTAGATCGTCTAAAGGATACACAGAGAGAGTTCAGTGGTTTGCCCTTTTTTTTATCAATATATTTATTGTGTTACATCATTTGTCTGCGCTCTAGTTGTGCGGCTGACTATTGAGATTGCTCTATTTTGTCAAAGCTGTCATTAATCTGTTTTTTTCCTTTTCTTGATTCTTTACTAAAACTTGTTCTGATTTATTTAAGACAAGACATTTGAAGGGTCTGTCATTCAACCCTCGTGTTTTATCTTTTTCACCCTTGTTTAGCAAGTGCTAGCATAAATTACATTTATTTGTTTATTTACCTGAGCAATAACCACCTAAGGCTGTGAAGTAAAGGGTAATGTTAATGCGTGACTGTGGCTTTTAAATTAGAATTACTCTGTTAGCATGTTTAAAGTACACTTACTTGATGCTAACAGCAAAACTTGCCTGAAGACCTGAAACCTTATGAATAATTGCAAATGTACAAAGACCTTGATTATAATGAGTGGTAAATAAACAAATGGAAATGTGAGATTCTGTTCCAGCTGAAGATCTAGGCACAATACCAGGGACACCTGTTCAGAAGAATGTAGTCAGTCAGACAGCTGTGCTGTGAATTCAGGGTCACAGTCTTAAGAATGCTTTTCTTCTTCTTCTTCTTAAGAACATAAAAGAAACAACACATGCCACACACAACATTTAAAGCATGATACAAAGATTTTTTTTTAAAACAACAACCTGTTCCTATAGAAATACAACCTAAACACTGAAAGTAATAAAAGATTAAAAATTTGTAGTATTTTTCTCAATCCTCAAGTTAAATTTTTATCTCTTTAGAAAAATAGTGTGATCAAAATATACAATGTGTATATACAGTATACATACTCACACACACACACACACAGATAGATAGATAGATCGATAGATAGATAGAAGCCATTTAACACTGACCTATGACTCATTAAAGCATGAAAAGATACCACACTCAAGGAATCAACCAGTGTTATGTCTACACATATCCGACAACTTAGTAAAGAACCTAGTTCTATATTTAGGCACTGTGTTCTTATTCCTTTAGCTGAATTTTTGAAAAATGCCAAAGATTACACAGTTTGACAGGCATAAAATAGTATTTTGGCACCAGCAAGGTGATTCCCAAAGAGCTACTAGCCATAAACCTGACATATCTCTGTATGATTTGTAGTATTTCCTTAAGAAATATGAGGAATTTGGACAAGTGGAGGACAGAAGAACTGACTGTATCTGCAGGTCACGTTTTTAGAAGAAAAAAAAAATCCATCAAAGACCTGTCACAGAACCTGAGAGATGCATCTGGCCCTTCAGTTGATCCTCCTTCTGTTTACCAAAGCCACTTAAGAAATGGTCTCAGTGGAAGGGTGGCGGTCAGGACGCCTTTCTTAAGGAAGGGAAATGGGGAACTACAGCCATCTGTAAAACATGGTGGAGGCTCAGTTGAGGTTTGGGGCTGCATTTTACCAAGTGGTGTTGGGCATCTTGTCAAAATTGATGGAATTATAAAGACAGTAAAGTACTGTGAGATTTTATGCATTACCATCTTGAAAGGGCCTGATTGGCAATTCAATTTTTCAGCCTGACTGTGATCCCAAACACACACACACACACACACACACACACACACACACACACACACACACACACACACTTCAGATATGGAAATCACACAAATATAAAACATTTATTGCATAGTGTTTCTGTCATTTTTTTAATGGCATATACACTATCTTAAGCATGTGTGTGTAGTGTATCAGAGATTGCATACACAAGATGCCGAGACGTATCTACAACCCACATGGAACCCACATGAGACATGGAATACAAGCATTATGTTTGTTTTCATAGATTTACATTATTTACTTATTTGGTACTTGGTTCACTGTAAAAATGGCTAATTAATAAAATCTTCTCTTGCGTCATAGTTAATTATATATTCCCATATAAAAAATAAAAACAGTACATTTTCCTGAATTTAATACTTTTTTTTTCTTCAGAAGAAGGTATTTTAGGTACAAAACAAATCCAGCTACTTCAACGCTTGATTCAAAAATCCTGTGAATCCATGAGACTTTTAAGTAAATAAGTAATAATAATTGTGACTTGTCATAAACAGTATGATAAAGTTTGAGTGGTTAACAGTATTCTTTTTCTGTAAATATCTTTACATCAAACAAGTGAATGAACCAAATCTGGCACAAACAGCTGTTGTGTTCAGTGTTATGTGAGCACAACATGGTATCATAAGTGGGGAATTGCTTTCTTCAGGGGGATTCATGCCCCCCCTCCCCCTCTGTAGAATTATTGCTGAGTAGGCGGTTTAAAAGCAAAACACATCAGCTCTTGGATTAGCCTCTGCTGGATCCAGTTTGGCTTCTTAGCGGTTGTGGACCCTTTCGGGCTCTTTTGGGACAGTTGTCCCAAATAGGTTATTGCAGCTGAGACAGAAACAAATTTGAAATTAATTTGGTGCAGTGCAGGGGAGTCAGTGTAAGCTTTTGTGTAGGTATGCCGTTGAGTAATTGAGGTCTGATCAGCATTGAATGCAGGGATTGGATGAGTGTCTGAGCTGCCTGAATTCACCCCACAGCTGTCAGTGGTCTTGGGTGTACAGTAATTCAACAGAGCACCTTTGATGTGAGAGTTTCCCACTTGATTACCGGGTACTCTCTAATATACACACCAACTACAGTATCTACATAGGGACTCTTTCTGTACTCTGTGCTTGTGTTACGGTACATCAAGAAAAACTCTTTCTGACAGAGATGTACTGTCAACATTCAAGGACAAACACCACAAACTCCTGCTCAAAGTTGAAAATAATCTTTAAAGCTATCACATAAAGCTGCCAAACCAGTACTGTGTTTTTCATTTCCTGTCTTTTATTAACCCATCTGTATTTGTTCTATGCTCTCTGCTGGGTATACTGTACATCACAGCCAAGCTCCCATGTACCATTTTTCAAGAAACATAATATCTGCTTCTTTTGGTGAAGGCTACATAAATCTGAATCCTTTATCAGCCACCAACACACCTCCTTGAAGACACTGGGGCGGATTCTGTTATTTTTATCTAATCATTTCCTCAGCATATTCCGGTGTCAGGATCCATCTTGGCTGACAAGTGCTGGTTCCATTTGTGTCCCATATCGCCCTGTTTTTCCAGTGTTTTGCCATGACACCTGACTGATAAGTGTGTTGCTCTGTGTGTATGTAGAAGGGGTGGGTTGCGGCAGTGACACGTGGCATTTAGAAGCTGTTCTGTTGTGCCCATGGTGGCAGTTTATCTCATAAATGTTTTTTGTTTTATATTTTGATCGAGGATTTTATGCCTGCAGACCTCAGCGTGTGATGGCACTTTGGAGACTCCGGTTTATTCACAGTAAAAGAAAAATGGTGTCTTGAGGAAACGTGAAGTGCCAGAGATGTCATTAATCCATAGGCTTGGGTCAAAGGAGCCACGGTTTGCAGGAATTTGTGGCCGCTATGAAACTAATGACCCACTAAAATTAGGTCTATATTTTCTGCGGAAATTTCTATCTATTTTGCATTTATGTCATTAAATTAGGAATGTGCTGCTTTTTAATAGATTGTTGATTCTTCAAACCGATTACTACTCTCCTTTATGCACCTGGCATTTCAAAAAGGAAAGTTGTAATTTTCCAGCAGCACACCTCGTCATAATTTCTAACCCTGAAAAAGTCATTGGATGGTGCTATCAGTATTAAGGGGGTATTGTCACTTTCCAATCAATTTCTTGTGTCAGATTTACTATTTGGCAACAAATGGAAACCCACTCATGCAGTTCTTTCTTTTCCTGATTTCATCTCTCTGATTAGTCTGTGTCTTTTTGGGGTCTTTTGTTGTTTTTTTTTCCCAAGAAGACAGCAAACTACCGAAGAGCAAAGAGGAAGTCCAGGTTACAGGATATAGCCTTTCTTCCTTTGTGTGTGGATGTATGCGCATTGAACCTCACCACCAGGCACAGAGAGGGCAGTGAGAGGGTGTTATGTTGCTGAAGTCCACCACTCCCATTTGCCTGTCTGTCAGATGTCTTGCTTGGCTGAGCTCCACACGGTGATGGTGTTGACAAAATGACAGGAGGGGGGCACACTCCAGTGAATGTCAATTTGGCTCTAAAGCACCATTTCCCCAGGAGCACTGAAGCTCCCACACACCAAAAAAAAAAGAAAAAAAAAAGAAGAGACCACGGAGAATTGGTTATTTACATAGAAACATACAGGGTCACAAACATGCATAGCAGCATATAGCCGCACAGTCCTTGCTCTTTCTCAGAGCTTTTCTTGGTATTGCTTACTGTCCTGACTTGACTTGTGGGATTAGAGATGCATTCTAATGTGTCTCTAATCTTATAATCTCTCTAATAGGGGCACAGTTTCACAGCAGCCCTTTAATATATAAACACAGATTGAGTTGGGGGACCGTGGAGGTTACTGGGGACAATTTGTACAGATCTGAATCTGTAAGCTTGACATTAGAATTCACAGAAGTATTTCTGTTTGTAACTGCATTAAGCATCTGGAGATGCATATACAAAATTCACCTTCGATGTTAAATAAGTTATACCAAGCAAACTCCCCTGGCATGTTTAGGAAATTAGCATTTGATGACAGGTGTTTGGATTAACACTGATTTAATGAGCTTTATGAAAGTCCCTGGAGGATGAATGTGGGGTTTCGGGATTACTTACTTCCAGGATACTGTTAAAGACAGGCAAATGAAAAATCTCTTTTCCAAATCCATTAAAATGTTTCCATGCCCTTATCTGTACAAATCCCAACGGGAACACATCACAACATATCACCTCCACTTCTACCCATGTGCAACTGAAGCAGATGCTTTTTATTGTGCACCTCTGAATCTCACAACATGCGCACCAAAACATTAAGTGCCTTTGAACAGTAAATTGATTGTCATAGTGACATTCTTTATCTTGATGGGATGCTTAGATAGAAACACATAGGCAAGGTCATTCACAAGACGGCAGTCTCCAAGGTAGCGCAGATGCTTTGAATGTTATTGTGCAAGTTTAAACTTGGCTTTTGTCCATAACTTTCACTCACCTTGTGTGTTAATTATTTATTATTGCAATTACAGTCATAAAAGCTTTTTTTTTTTCCTTTTTTTGGCTTCCTGTCTCTAGGACAGGCCAATCAGTGTTTCTAAGTACCCCACTGTGAAACAGTGTAGTGCACACAGTGTGTTTTCATGGCCATTATTACGTTGATTCTGTTTACAATAATGTGCAACAAAACACCAAAGTATACTTCATAAGACTCTTGTATTTTTTTGGAACAATTCCTCAAATTGCTACAAAATAGTCAAATAGTACAATGTTGCAAGAATTGGTTAACAAGGATTCAGTTCCACCATAGCTAAGGTTGGATAAAAATAGCTTCAGATTCTTGCCTAGGGTTTAACTTTGAATCTAAAATCTTAGTTGAGCCTACAAAATCTACAATGCTGAATGTACACAGTACCAGTCAAAAGTTTGGACACATGTCCAAACTTTTGACTGGTACTGTGTATAGTGTAAAAAAACCCCTCTGTTTACACATAGTACATATTTTTAGGGGTCTCCTTTCTTCTCCTTTAGCAAAGCTGCAACATAGTTTTTAGTTAAGTTTTTTCATTAAATATTAGTGGATATCAACTTAAAAAATGTGTTCTTACTTGTCATTGCATTTAAGCATAATGAAGTCTGAAATTCATATGTAAATATGCATGCAATTTTTATGATGAAGCTGCAAATTTTGAAACTTCAAAACATGTCAATATAAACAGTATTCGACCGTTAGACTAAAACAGTTTCTAAGCTCCCGTCACTGATGAGAATGGGAATGAAAACATCTTTATCGTGCCTGCTGAGCTGCAACCTGAAATCATCATTAAACAATGTGAGTTACATCAAGTGTGTAGGGTGTTGCTTTATTTTTAGTATGTTCATGAAGTTTTAAAGTCACTAATTGAATATATCATAGTCATGTACTGGGATGCTGTAATTTTGTGTTTGTGTGTGTCTGTGTTTGTGTGTGTGCGCACTCATTTGTGAATGTCTGCACTTAGTGCAAATCTGCACAACAAAGCAAATGGAGTCTGCCCACCTGCAGGCATTGTGAATAATTTTCTCTGTTGCTAGAAGTGTTTTAATGTGTTCACTTTCATGAGCACATTTTGCATATTGGTGGTGTGAATCCCAAACTGCCAAAAGAGGCTGATGATGATTTTTACAAATAAACAAAGAGATGCAGATTTTGTTGCAAGGCATCTACATCAGGATTAGATGATGCATAGATTTATTGTTCAATTAGAGCTGCAGCGATTTATTTTTTCCTTACTAATCTCTCTGCCAAGAGTGGGGAAAAAAATCCAAGTGTTAATATTTTATGATTTTCACACTCTCCTATGATAGTAATTTGAACATATTTGGATTGGTACAACATTTAGTTTCTCTTTTTATACTCCTGGTAACAAAACCTAATTTGCCCCTTTGGCTATCTATCTACATATCTGTATAAGGATCAGGTGACATGGGAAGAAGACCAGAGAAAATGTGTTTGTTGTATCTTGGAGATAAATAAAGTTACTTACCGACTGATGTCACCCTAACATCTAGGAACATATCAAGCATTTTCTTTTTATAGGTTGATGACATTCACAGGCTTAAATGACAAACCAATCATGAAAATAGCCATGTTACAGGAATACTAATATATAGTTTATATTTACTTAAAAACATTTATATATTTTTATATGTTTTTTCCTTTGTTGCTCAGGACTTATGTAATACTACAGTATATGCATTAATCCCCTTAAAACGATTAGAAAGAGAAACAGAGAGCATCTGTAGGATCTTACACACACTGTAGTGTGGAGGAGAATGTCAAGGGAGGTGTCAAGGCGGAGACTGGGTAGGTTTAAAAAGACATGAACATTGGTCACCTGTGGGAGTAAAAATTGTCCCTGCTGAACATGACCTTGTCAGTCTTCTCCTTATCAGCCTCAATTCAGACAAAGGGTCTGTAGTGTTACCTGCTGTGGGCATTGACTGCAACTCAGTAGTGGCAACTCTTGGTATTTGAGTCAGAGAAGATGCTCAAAGACCCAGTCCTTTAAATCCTAACACTTCATTTAGATGTAATTAAGTACATATACAATTAAAAATATGCACTTGTAACTTAAAGGTACTGAAGTATAAGACTGTAAATCCATCTTCTGCAGAGGCTTGAAAATCCACATCAAGCATTTTGTATTCTATGAGAAAAATTAAGCTCTTCCAACCACTAAAATTAATTTAAATTTAATTCATTAAAAGTGTTTCTGTGTATATTTCTGTAATTAGGAGTCTAAAAATAATGATTGAAAAAGCATATCAAGTGTCTGTTCAACTGTTCAACCGCAGTCTTTCAAATCTTGTGTAATATGTAGTACAACTTACATTAATCCAACACCTTCCAACCTGTGTTGACAGCAGGTTCCTTTGGATATAGTGCTTGGCTGCCTAGCGAGCAGAATCCCATTACTTAAATGGATAGGACTAATAATAAAATATTACTTCCAACCTAACCGGATTAACAATGATCTTGTGCTCCTGGGAATTTGTTGAGCTGCCTTTTCTACATAAACACTATTTTTACATACAAAGCTGTTTAAGCAAGTTTCACTGCTGCTTTGTGTTCATGGACTGGAGGAGGGTTAATAAATGCATGCTGGACAAACAAGGAGGAAAAATGGCAGGGGTAGCTGAATTAATGTATGTACACACAAGTTAGGTCATCTAGGGATCAGAAAATGCAAGCAGTTTATAGACTTCATGCCACAAGAAATAAAATTTGTAAGACTCAGATTAAGCAACCAACCTGGCATACTTTTTTGCATACTGATTGATATTTGTGTATTCTTCAATTACACAAAACCTGACTGTCAAAAGAATCCTTTACAATTTGATAATATCAGACAAAGATAACCCAAGTAAATACAACATGCAGTTTTTAAATTATGATTTTATTTATTAAGGGAAAAAACTCTCTAGACCTACCTGACCCTATTTTTAAAAGTAATTACCCCCTAAAACTAAACTGGTTGTGCCATTCTTGGCAGCAAAAACTGCAATCAAGTGTTTGCAATAACTGGCAATGAGTCTTTCACATCACTGTTGAGGAATTTTGATCCACTCTTCTTTGTTTTACTTTGGCTGAACTGGAGGGTGAGAATAAACGGCCTGTTTAAGGTGATGCCAAGCATCTCAATAGGATTTAAGTCTGGCCACTCCAAAATCTTATTATTATTTCTTTTTTTAGCCATTCAGAGGTGGACTTTACTAGTGTGTTTCATTGTCCTGCTGCACAACTCAAGTGTGCTTGACCTTCAGGGCACAAACTCATGGCCAGACATTCCCCTTCAGGATTTTCTGGTAAAGAGCAGAATTTGTGGTTCCATCAATTACGTCAAGTCGTTCAGGTCCTGAAGCAGCAAGCAGGCTATCATACTACCACCACCATGTTTGACTGTTGGTATGATGTTTTTCTTATGAAATGCTGTTAGTTATATGCCAGATATAAGGGGACTCAGACCTTCCAAAAAAAGTGTAGCTTTGCTTTGATTTTGTCAGTTCAAAGAATATTACCCCAAAAGTCTTAGGGACCATCAAGATGTTTTTTCTGGCAAATGTGAGACAAGCCTTTGTGTTCTTTTTGGTCACCAGTGGTTTTCTCCTTGGAACTCTCCCATGGATGCCATTTTTGCTCAGTCTCTTACTTATTGCTGAACCATTAACTCTGACCTTAACTGAGGCAAGTGAGGCCTGCAGATCTGGGTTCTTTTGTGACCTCTTGGATGAGTCATCGATATACTCTTGGAGTAATTTTGGAAGGCTGGTCACTCCTGGGAAGGTTCAACACTGTTCCAGGTTTTCTCCATTTGTGGATAATGGCTCTCACCGTGGTTCACTGGACTCCCAGAGGCTTAGAAATGGCTTTGTAAACCTTTCCAGGATGATAACTTTGTTTCTCAGCTGTTTTATGGCATGATGTGTTGATTTTTGAGATCTTTTAGCCTGCTTCACTTTCTCAGACAGGTTCTATTTAAGTAATTTCTTGATTCAAGCCTGGGTGTGGCTAGTGAAACAGGGCCAGGTAAGTTTGGATAGCCTTTTTCCCTTAATAATACTCAAGTTATCATTGTTTAATGTTAAAATTTGCTTCATGATCTGAAACATTTAAGTGTGACAAATATGGAAAAAACTAATGAATCACAAAGGGGGCAAATGCTTTTTCAAGGCCCCGTGACTCTCATAAAACATTTCATTGCCTTTTTAACCCCAGTTTCATAGCGCATATGATAGCTACATCACATTATTTATATTAGTCAGTGGATATAAGCTCACCAAGCTTTCGATGGTAATATGTTGTGACAGGGGTTAGAATATATTTTTGACAGGTAAAAGCAAATGTGTCTGCACTGCAGAATCATAACTGGGTTTCTTGCTGCAGAAATATACATTTAGCATTCCAGTCCCAGCCCTCCTGTTGGCCAACAGTTGAGACAGAGCGAAACCTTGAGCAAGAAGTACAGTAACTGTTGTTGAAAAGTGGCCACCTTAACACTCCAATCTTGGTGACGCTGTAAAGAACTGTCAATTGGGAGATCTGAAATTTTGAAGTGAATGACTGACTATCATAATGCCCTTGACAGTATGTGGACATTGGTTTTAAATCATGAAATTAATTAAAGAGACGGATGGAAAAGTCTGTCATGCTGACTTGTGAGTATTCACATCATCAAACTGCTCAAGATGCGCTACTGTTCCTGCTCATTAGAGAGTTCAGCTCCTTTTATCAATACGACTAACAAAAAAAGGGAAAGATGCAAATAATACAGTAGTTTCTTCAGAGAATGTTATTCTACACAGAAGGCTAATTTATTTTCTAAAATCTTTTTAGTTTCTGAGTTATACTTACAAGTTACATATTGACATCAATGCTCTTTACATGTTGGCCAATCTGGTCAATCTGATCAACAAAAAAAAAAATCAAAGAAAGAAAGAGTGATGAGAAAATGAAGTAAAACAATACTGATGTGTCTGGTGTAGCTCTCACTTCAGTTTTAAATAAATAAATAATGCTACAGTGAGATGAGAGACTGAGCATTTTATTTTGCGCTGTTTGTGGCAAAGTAGTCAAAGATCAAACATATATAAGCAGTAATTGTCAGCAGTTGTGCTTGCATTTCTTGAGCAAACCCAAACTAATCCTGCACATATAGAAAATATAATAATAATATAAGTAATTGAATAAATGAAGCCAATGGAAC
Source organism: Pterophyllum scalare (assembly GCA_024447675.2). Taxonomy (NCBI): domain Eukaryota; kingdom Metazoa; phylum Chordata; class Actinopteri; order Cichliformes; family Cichlidae; genus Pterophyllum; species Pterophyllum scalare. Next base: position 38,992 of record JAMQGT020009565.1, on the reverse strand, counting down.
ATTGCCTCAAACAAACTAAACAAATGCATGTAAATCTATCTATCTATCTATCTATCTATCTATCTATCTCTCTATCTATCTTCTCTCTCTCTCTCTCTATATATATATATATATATATATATATATATATATATATATATATATATATATATATATATATATATATGTGTATAAAGTAAAGCATGCTTGGCACACTACTATGCCAAGATCTCAATAGAGCTGGCATCTGCCATGACTATATTTATATATATATATATATCATAGACTGCTATAGAATGTTATTTGAAAACAGTACACTTTCATATAAATGATATAGTTCTTTCTACTATTTTACTAATCTCATTTTTAGCTTGAAATGCTGAAATAATGGCTTCCAATCTTACACTTGTGCAGCCATCCACTGGCTGGAACTATTTAAAATATTTCCAACAAGACGTCATGCTTTTTTGTTTGTTTGTTTTTCAACTTGTCATATCCAAATTGATGTTGAGTGTTTGACTGACAGTGTACTTACTGGAAGCCTTAGCACATTTCGGTATCATTAGATGGCCTTTTTTCCTCCAGCATCACTATCAGCTATTTCACCACAAAATATGTCACTCCACCACTGCTTTGTTTTATTGTTTTTGATGTGCAGATAGAACACGGCTGCACAGATCGCTCATAAGATCTTTTTAGGACACAAAGACAATTTGAGGGAATAAAAATTATGAGAACTGAATCGCTGGACTATGAAAATTATTTAAACAAGGAGAGGGAAATGAATGAAAGAAAAGGGTTTAAGTCTATCAAAGATTTATCTGGAAGAAAGCAAAGGAATGTCTAAAGAAGCTGAGCACAGCACCTTAGTGAGAAGACAGATGAAGATTTTTGGAGAGTTTTGAGGATTGTAGACTTTGAGACAGTTCAAATAGAACAGAAGTAAAAACTACAAATCCTACAACAAACACACGCTAACTACCAGAAACTGCTCAGTGAATAAATAAATACTTAGTCACATCCATATCTCAGTCAATTGAAATGAAGAAGCATAAGGAAGAGTGGTTCACTCACCTACTTTCAATAATGAAAAACAGATTTTCTCCCAGGCACCTGCAGCTGCTTCCTGTATCTGTGTTGTTGCCATTAATTGGGCTTTGCCATTACTGTCATACCTATGACACTCAGAAGATGTTCAGTCATGCACACCTTAAGAGTTAGCCATTTATATGTGGCAGGTTCTAAGAACTGGAAAAGCTGATTATATTATTTCGATGTATATTGTGCTGCTAGTTCTTAGAATATATCCATTATATTGCCAAAAGTATTCACTCATCCATCTAAATCCATTGAATTCAGGTGTTCCAATCACTTCCATGACCACAGGTGAATAAAATCAAGCACCTAGGCATGCAGACTGCTTCTACAAACATTTTGTTAAAGAAAGGGTCGCTCTCAGGAGCTCAGTGAATTCCAGTGTGGTACTGTGATAGGATGCCACCTGTGCAAGTCCAGTCATGAAATTTCCTCTCTACTAAATATTCCACAATCAACTATTAGTGGTACTATAACTAAGTGGAAGCGATTGGAAAGGACCGCAGCGATGTAGAAGGCGATGTAAAATCATAGAGCGAGGTCAGCAGATGCTGAGGTGCATAGTGGTCACCGACTTTGCAGAGAACAAGAACAGTGGGTAGAGAGCTTGATGGAATTGGAAAGGCTGCATCCAAGTCTTACATCACCCAACACAATACACAATGTTGGATGCAGTTGTGTAAAGCACACCTCCACTGGACTCTAGAGAAGTGGAGACGTGTTCTCTGGCAATCCAATGGACAAGTCTTGGTTTCTCGGTTGTCAGGAGAACAGTATTTGACTGCATTGTGACAAGTGTAAAGTTTGGTGGAGCGAGGATTATGGTGTGGGGTTGTTTTTCAGGAGCTGAACTTTGGCCCCTTAGTTCCAGTGAAAGGAACTCTTAACTCTTAACTCCTAAATGAACTTCAGCATACTACGATATTTTGGATAATTTCATGCTCCCAACTTTGTGGGAACAGTTTAGGGATGGTCCCTTCTGGTTCCAACATATCTGTGCACCAGTATATATACCCAGAAACTTTCTAGTGGGTCAGTCTCATCAAAGATGGATGGAAGCTAAGCATTTGTAAAATGTATCACATATCACAGGAAACTTGCATATCTATGAAGACACCATTAATGCTGGAGCAATATATGCTGTCAATCAAAGACATAATTTACAAGGAAAGCAATTAAAATGATGCTAAACCCCATTCTGGATGGATTACAGCAGCATGTCTCCACAGTTTGGCTCTGTATGTGAAAACTTGCCTGCTTGGAGTCCAGACTTGTCCGCTGAAAATATCAGACACAGGATATAAGAAAAATATAACAAAGAAAGCCATGAACCATTCAGCAGCTGAAATCTACTATCAAGCAGCAAGGGGATATAATTTCCTTTCAAAAACCAATCAGCAACTGGGCTCTCCAGTTTCCAAACACTTACAGAGAGTGGTTAAAAAAATAGGTGATGCAACGCACTGATAAACTAACCTCTGTCTAAGGTTTTTGAAACATGTTGCTGGCATCAAAGTCAAAAGTAATTTTTGCTTTGGCTTTAAAAGCAGTGACCTTTGCTAGATTTGCTGTGAATCATTTCTAGAAGTGCTGAAGAATCTGAGAGTTCAAAATCCCAACTAGGTCACCCTGGAGTACAAAGAATAGCACACATGATTTGCGTTATGGGAGCAAATAGTTAGGTGACAAAATAATCCTGTCAGTCATAAATGGTTTGAGCTGAAAAGCTGGAGCCATAATGGCTTACAATATCCTGTATTGGAATGGTCAGTTGAAGGGTGTAGACATGGTTTATCTGTGTAGATAGTTTTAGTTCATCTTCTTCCAACTACAGCACAGTATTTATCCTTGCCAGGAAGAAGACTAAACCAAAGCCTGTTATTGAATTGCTATTATTAAATCTTCATTGGGGCATAAAAAACTCACTGCATGCGAGGGGATTGTATTGAGGTTCATTGAACAATCCATTGTGCTTTATGTGAGACTATGGAATTGCTTCTAATTGCTTTTTTTTATGAGGGCCATGTAAACAGTAGGGCTACTTTTGCTCCACAGCATGCTGATCAGCAAATGTCATGTTTCGTGAATGTTATGCTGTATACTTACATTTGATCAGTGACTAGAATGCAATTATATCCAAATCATTAAAGCAGATAGATTTGACAGTGCATCTTATTCCACCAAATCTTCAGATGTTGAAACTGTGTATTGTGACAAGCCGTGGCAGTTTAGACACAATGTGCTTGTATTTATGCAGCTAGGGAGGTAGGTGTGTCTAGGTAAGTACCTATAAAAAGAGCCAAGGCTAAGAATTGAATGTTCACATACCAAAAAGTAGACATATGTGAACCTTCCAGGGATGCGGAAAAATTTCTTTTGAGCCAGTTTCTAGGCCACTAGGGCCTGGACTCTTCAGAGGATTTCAAGGACTGCAGGACGGTGCTTGGCACTGCCAGTAAATGATGGAATAATCTGGAAACACAGCAGCCAATACTCTGGTCTGATGAGTATTTACCTACAGGGGGTATGCTCATCCCTTCCGTTTTATCTCAGCAAGCACATATGGAGCCCTGTTGCAGGCGCCTCCAACATGAACGTCTGTTTTCCAGAGGATGCCTTGTTGTATGGATATTTGGTGTCAGACAAAAGAGTCCCCCTGTTAGAAATGGGGAGATTTCTGCTGCTACACTGGTCAAGGTGCGTCATGCTGTGATATTTGCCCTGTGTGTGTGTTCTGGCCCCAATGACACAAACAGTATGCTCTCAATAAAGAACATTTTAAACCTCCAGCATCAAGAGCTAGCATCCGCCTTGTCCTTCAGACAAAGTCCTGTTAAACCTATATGAACCACTTCATTCACTTAAGTATTCTTTTACCCTTACATCTAATGTGACAGCCAATCCAAAGGCGGAAATTGATTGCACTGACCCTAGGGAAGTAAAGGGGTACATATTTATGTTGCAATAGACAGCTGTCCTTAAGAATAATGTAATGAAATGCCACTGAGACAGGCATTCAAACCGAATAGTAGCCCGCCCCCAGAGGCTTTGAACTGCCTGCATCATCACATTCATCAGTTCAAAAAAAAAATTATATTCACTTTGTATTAGTTTATCAGCTCGACCTCGTTGTCCACCCCAATCATTTAAATATGCCCCCAATCAATCATATTTACATAATGAGATTTACAATGCCAAATGCTTGTCAAAGATGGCTCTTCCAAAATGCCTTCCTGGAGACAACAGAGGTGAAGGGTGACATGTCAGGCTTTTGGAAAGAATTCATCATCTTATATACAGTAATTGTAGCCTTAGTTAATCTTAATGTGCCTACATGCGGCTGCATTATATAAAGGATAAGACATATAGTATGACCTTTGCTTGTCTTTTAAAACAAATTATTTCAAGACGGGCGGTACTGGCATTACTACTAGAGGTCTACACATGGATCAAAGGAAAGCCAGCTTAAGAAAGGTGCAAAATTAAGCAATATCAAAAGAATGTATGTGTATAAATTCATGGAGCGTCTGTTTGAAAGCACATTCGGGAAAATATTTTTATCCTAAAATGTGTTCTGCTGCAAAATGAAAGTGAGTGATAAAATCTCTTACAGACCCAGTTTATTTAAAAACAATGCCAGATAAAGTGACATTTTAGCAGATGGAAAGCAGATGTGATTTTTATCTGAGTTGACAACAAAAACATTCAACTTTAGGGGACAAGTTTTCCCCATATCTGTGTGGCATTTACTATAAATTAGCGTACCCTCTCCAATTCAGAATGCCTCAGGGCTAAAAAAAAAAAAAAGCTGAGAAAATGTTTGAAAGCATGCTTAATCGAAGAGTTTATATTATTTTTTCCATGTGTGACATTAAGAAAAGTTAAATTAAAATGTCTGCTATGCTCAGTTGTTAAAAAAAAGTGTTTTAAATGTAGCTTTACATCCAAACAGAGATTGATCAATCTAATGGAAACTGGTACTCCATCTTGTTTTACAGTTAATTCTGGTTTCAAAGTCACTGATACCTAGAAACAATGGGTTTCCTTAAAAGGGCTGATGTGTAACATCAGAGGACCTGCTGAGTTGATTTATCTCAGCGCAGTAACCCCTTAACCACTGCTTTGTAGCAACAACATGACGAAGCACATTTTTATGTGTGGTTTCACATACATACCTGACACAGAGCGGTCACGCAATCTGTCCCCGGCAAGCTGTGTTACTATGATAAATTAAATCTGGCTTTGAAGTTAATATTAAAGGCTTAATGCATTAAATTGGTAAAGCCACTGATAAAACACCATACTTTAATGGAATAATGTAAAATACTAGTGTGAAATTTTAGACCTGTTTGTTATTTTACTTTTAATTTATAAAATTTTAGTTCAGTTTGCAATTGTCAAATGTCTGTGGGATTACAGTGGACTCTGTTTTTTACACATTTGAGGACATACACTAATATTGCCAAAAGTATTCTCTCGTCTAACTTCGCATGCATATGAACTTGAGTGACATCCCATTCTCACTCCACAGGGTTTAACATGATGTCGGCCTACCCTTTGCAGCTATAACAGCTCCAGATCTTCTGGGAAGGCTTTCCACAAGGTTTATAGGAAAATTTTGACCATTCTTCTAGAAGCGCTTTTGTGAGGTCAGACACTGATGCTAATCAACTCTGGGACCACGATCCAGGAGTAATGATGAACAAAGTTTAGCCACTCACTTGGGGTTTTTAGTGTTTGAGATTGCGTTGGAGACAGAGTCAAATTGTAATTTCTTTTATGCATTGTTTGCAGTTGCATGACGATGAAAACTAGAGCAGACAGAGAGTGCAAGACAACAGCAGTATCTTTTGAGTCTGTTTTGTCTGTCTGTCTGTCTGGAAGGAACTGCTTTCAAATAACAAAGTTATTTTCTTTTAGCATCAATAAAATTTCTCGAAACCTCCATAGTCTCCATATTGACACTAATGTGGGTTTCAGTGACAGCTGGCTTTAGTTAGAGCAGAGGATGCATTAGGGAGAAGTGGATAACAGATTAGCAGATAGAGCATCATTTATTTGAATGCTCCCAGAAAACAGTGACTCCTTTTTCAAAGGACTGCGGAAAAAAATACTGTTTCGGGCCGCTATGCAGCAGAACTTTTACCAACACCATACGGTCACTGAAAACCAAAACACAGCTGAGAATGGTTCCTTGGGGCTTAGACAGATCAGTTAGGGACACTGAAACTCTGAAACTTAAGGGAGTGCAATACAAAAGAGCCAATAGTGAGCCCATAAATTAGGCCAAAATTTCCAGCTGCATGTATGTAAGTCTATGCAGTACACATGATTCTAGTAAAACAGTAATCTTTTCCTTCTTGCTCCCTTTAGGGGTTGCCAGAGCAGACCATCTTCCTGCACCTCACCCTATCACTAGCGTCCTCCTCTGTCACACCATCCCTCTGCACATCTTCCTTCATTATACAGAATCCATGAATCTTCTCTGTGGTCTTCCTCTTTCCCTCCTGCTTGGCAGCTCCATTATTCAACATCCTTTGTCCAGTATATCCGCTATCCCTCCTCAGCACATGTCCAAACCATTTCCAGCTTTGTCTCCAAAGTGCTCAACCTGAGCTGTCCCTCTGATATACTAATTTCTAATCCACCCTGGCCACTCCCAGACAAAACCTTAGCATCTTCAACTCTGCCACTTCCTGCTTGGCCTCCTGTCTTTTTGTCAGTGCCACAGTCTCCAAACCATACATCATAACAGGTCTCACTGCCATCCTGCAAACCTTCCCTTTCACTCTTGCTGCTGTCCTTCTGTCACAAATCAATTTCATCCGTTCCACTCTGCTTGCACCCTCTTCCTCACCTTTGTTGTGCACTGTTTGTTGCTTTAGATGGTTGACCCCAGGTACTTAAACTTGTCTACCTTCCTTTTATTATTATTATTAACAACAACAACATCCTCTTATAGATAGATAGATAGATAGATAGATAGATAGATAGATAGATAGATAGATAGATAGATAGATAGATAGACTACTTTCTTTAGTATTGAAAAAAGATAGAACTGTGCCTCTGTTGTGGTTATATATAAAAATATAGAAAATATGGAAAACTCAAAGGGAAATCTAAGCAAAATATAGCATTTGCCATGAATACTTTTTGGCACTTACAGTTCTGAAACATTTATAGACTCAAGAGCACAGAATATTTTAGCATGCTAACTATTTAAGTCCTACAATATTTCACACCTCTGATGTGTTTTCCCTCATGTCTGCAGTAAACCGATCAAGTACCTTCAGAATTAGACTCTTCATTTTTTAATGATGGATGATGACAAACTGTGAATGAAGTGTAGCTGATTTGCACTGTCAACTGAGAAAGTGGAACTCAAAGACACTGACAGGCTGTCAGTGAACACCAAACCCTCAGGCAGATAGATTTTAATTCCATTCTCAGGCTGTCTCACTGTCATGCAGCACTCTTCTCTGTATGACCTACCCCTTTCTAACATGCATTACATGTGCTCAGGTATGGCCATCCTGCTTTTCAGTAAGATTCAGTGAAAAAGCATATGCATTTGGTGTAATAAATGGTCATGAAATAATTACTTGCACATTTATTACATCCATAGACTCCCGCTTTTTTTAAAGTTGTATAAATTGAAGTTCACATAGATTATCTTTTTTCTACTCAACAAGACAATTCGCTGCAAGTGGCTGTCTCATTATGATGATGAGCTTTACACCGTATTCGCCTGTCTTTTAGTCAAATTCTAGTCATATTTTCTATTTTTATTCTATTTTTTCAGATCCAAGTTCTGTTGTGTTTTTAGTCAACCTAAACACATGTAAATGATCTTTTATTATCTATAGTAGTCCTATTTCCAGTGTCGGTGTTAAATAATGGAAGTGTTGAAAATCTCTTGAATGTCTCTCAGGCTAATAGTAACTGACTTTTAAATTTGGCTTCTCAAGTTAATTTGTATTTGTGGTTCTCTTGTAGAGACTCATCTGCCATTAGCCACTGTCATTAGATGTTTATATGATGTAAATATCCATAAATAAATGAATCAGTGTCAGTGGGAAACAACAACAGCTCCAGATAAAGTCATAATTTGCTTCATCACAGAGCTTCACCAGTTCAAGCATTATTCTTTTTAGACTCTCTGAATACTACATTACTGGTTTTGTAAGAAAAAAAAATCCTTTCGATGTCCAAATTTTTTTTTTCCGTAGGCTTCAATAAATGTTTTTCAAGGTTAAAGCAATTAATATGGCAAATGTTCATTTTATCATGCCAGGCGCATATTCACTCCCAGCAGATCAGCAATTCTGCAGAAGATTGGGGTGTTTAACATGATTGGAACAATATGAATCCTATTGAGCATATTTCTTTTCCTTTTAATACACCCTTGCACCACGGGGAGACTGGATTTGTTTGTCATCTTTCTAAGGAGAAGAAAAAAAGAGCATCGGCAAAAATATGCAAAAGGTTTTTATTCCTAAGAACAAAGTTTTCCTTTGTAAGAAATTGCCCATAGCCAAACCTTCACAGGGAAATCATTACACAAGACAAAGAAAGTGGTTGATTAATGCCACCAGCATCACCTCAAATCTTCGACTTGAACGACCTGTCCCACACATATATACATGTGTGTATGTGTGTGTATTGCATTCAGTGCATACTACCCATTACAGCAAGATTTACATTTTTATTATTATTATCACACATGGCAGTCATTTTCACATGCTGTATCAGTTACACAAATGTGTTACTAATGACATTATTGCAGGTTAGAGCCATTAATGTAATTGTGTTTACCTATTGTTTTATGTCAAAATGGCAGCTATTAGTTGCTTAATTGAGATGAAAAAATTACGGTACACTGATAACATGTCAAAAAACTGGTCCTAAAATGCAGACGCTGGAACAGACACACAACCTAGCATCATTTATGCATTCTCCCGTTTGATTGCGATTAGATATTCGCTTCCATCTGCGTAGCAAAATGCAAGAACAACTGTGTTGCTCCCTCCAATGCCCCTGCATGCAGTGCAGTGTATGCACTCTGCACTGCAATTGCAGGAGCAGTCATGACAACTGCTTGGCAAATGATGATATAGACATTAAAAAAATTAAAAATAAAAAAGTTGCTTAAAATGTATGGAGACGTGCTAAATCTAGCAACAAGCTGGCAACAGTGAGAAGAAATGATGTGTGATAATTACAGATGTGGGGGAGCAGGATGTCAGGTGCCCGAGCTGAAATGGCATACCCATTTCCACTTTTATGAAAATTAATGTTTATATCCCAAATTTTGAAAAAAAAAGAACATTTACCTAACAAACAAATGTCAAAAACAGTCAAATACTTGAGTGCAGTGTATCCCTCTCAATATATTTATCAGTCTGCCTGTCCCTGCCCTCATCCCATACTGATGCGTGAGTATTTATCTGCTCCCTATTTGTATCCTCAGAGGATTGCTTTGTCCTAATTGGAAAGCTGAGTTAATTATCCCCTAGTCCATACTTGGCACATCATCTAGACCTCCCCAGAGAGACTGTTAGGTTTGGCTCATAATCCTGAAAGGGGGGGGGGTGTAAAACTACTAAACTGAATAAAGTTGACGTGGGAGCATTCTGACGTGATTTGGTCCAGCATTCACACGATTTCGGAGAGCTAACCGGAAGGACTCATATAGGATTGCATTTTGCAGTTTTTCATTTTGCTTCCCTGGGCCTCCACCAGAAACTATGGTTCTGGTGTTAACTGAGTTAAGTCACAGAATGTCACAAGATAACAGGAAATGAACAACGATTTGAGGCTGGATATGTATCATAACCATCTGCGTAGCTACAGATGTTTTTACTTTTTCCTAGTGCAACGTTTGGGGTTGAAAAAGTGTATTAATAACCTTAATATGCTATATTTATATTTAATGTTTAACAAACTGCAATGAGTGATTACATCATTTTGCTTTTTCCTTTCAGGAACCTTTTGGTTGCTGAGCGTTTTTACTCTTTGCAGAGAATTTGGTTGATGCTTTCATTTAAAATGTTACTGCAAAAATCAATAGGCAAGGAGCAACTTTGGTGGAAGCCTAAGTGTTACTGATATAAAAGCTCCCTAACTGGGGATGACAATTTTAAAAAGCCAAGAAAAAAAAACTGAATACTTATTGCTTTATAAAAAGAAAAGTCACAGTGCAACAAGGCTTATCAGGATAATGGGGAAATCTGCTATTTCTCGTCCCACTTAGTATTTGCATCCTATTGTGTTTGTTTTAGCACTGGTTCAGAGTTTGAGGCAGGTCAGATGAGATGATCACCCATCAGCCCTGTGGATCATAAACCAGTGTATTTGTCCAGCAAAATAACACTTTGAATGACAAGAAAACAGGATAGATGAAGCATCATTGGATTGATTTTGGCACTGTTATCTTGGGACAACCCCCCCCCCAAAAAAAGAAAAAAAAAGACATTATACATTTTATATTATAAATGGTAGATGATTTGGTGGAAGCAATAGCCCAAAGGCTTGTTTGATTTGCAAAGGCTGCATTGCTTGTAGATGCTATTCCCTTCTAAGTCCCTTGCAATCTGTGTGCCATTACTCTGCTCCTCTGCTAAAAATGAATGATATCCAAAAGTCATTTTAAAAATGAATGATATCCCAGACTTATTATAATTTAATGGAGTTTCAAGATCCTTTCCTCTTACGATTAAACACAAGTTGAATTCAATTTTTATTTTCACAGCACTCTGAAGAGAAAGTCAAGAGCCAGAGAAGTGGTTTTAAAATGTTGGCTTCCGTTGAAATGCTATCTTGTTTATACAGTAAGAGTTGGCAGTTTATTATTTCTGAAACTGTGTGGGGATCAGGATTGGGTTATCTTTGTCAAAATATGTCTAACATTCTTAGCCCAAAGAAATACATATGAAAATCTCTTAGATTGAGATGGTAAATCTGCCATCATGTTTATTCTGTTCATATCTACTGTTTTCTGCATTTTCCCTGGTGGCAGCTGAATACAACTGCAAGCAGATGAAGAGTAGGATTGCAGTCAAATGACGAATTTTGCTTAGGAAAGTTCTTTTTTTTGTTTATGTACACACATCCAGTGAATGTGGATGGGTTTACATAATAGCCATAATAAGAGCTCATCAAATAGTATTCTTTAAATACTATCGGATAGTGTACCGCTGCTTCCTTCATTATCTTCTTTTGCATAGTGTAACACAACACAAAAAAATTTCAATTTCAATTTTTTTACAAATTTTTGAAATTTTGAAGATAAACAGTACATTCTGGTTTAACTTCAGTGACTGCTTATCCCTTATTTATTGGCTGAACCTTTTAAAGCTTGCTACAAGTATTAATTTGGCAAATCTATACAAAATGCTGATGATGAATTTCAGATTTTTTTGCTTTTTAAGTTTTTACAAATTTTTGAAATTTTCATGTAATATTGTAGATTGATTTCAATGACTACTCCTGCTCCCTCCTCCCAGGTCTATTTGAAGAAAGACATATCAAATATGAAAATATTAAATTCACCAGTAATTAACAGTAAAAACTAGTTAAAAGCCGTAATTAACATGTCTGGTCAGTATGTTGCTGTAACTTTGTGCTGTTGTGTATTTGGGCCTAATTGTGTGTTTGTTACACATATGCCAACAAACTTCAGTAAAAAAAAAAATTTGATCAGTATAACATGGGGATGAACAAAGTGCGGCACACAAGTAGCTGAAGTGAGAAAACTTTCTGCCCAAAGAGGAAATTTGGGCCCCAGAACATGAAATACTGTAACTTCAAAGACTAACTTGCTGGCGGAGAAAGCGGAAAAAAACCTTGAACTTGGATGAATGGAAAAATAGTAAGTGGATGCTTGAGCTGTAAAAATGAAAAATTGTTGGTCAGCAAATACATTTATTGCCCCTTAAGGTTTGAAATCATTGCCCCTTTGTGCGCTCTTCAGTGAAACAGTCTTCGGGCATTGAGTTGAGATTTTTGATGCTACACACCATGGATAACTGTGATCAGATGCTCAGTGCAGCTCAATATGTTTATTGGCTATAGTGTGTTGACTATCTCCCTGACTCCAATGAAATCACATGCTTCAGCCTAGTTAAGAACTCTGGAGTGACGGTCTCTTAATAGATGAGTTCTGTTCAAGGAGCTGGAGAGATGCAGCAAAGGAGATACTTGATAGAGTGACTGTGTTGGAAAACTGATGAGAAAGAGGAGATGCCTCGAATGTGCTTAAAATTTCAACTCACTGGCTCAGTCCCCTGGTCATAGGCCGATTTGTGTGAAAATTGGAACCTTGTAAGCTGACTGGTGAATCGTGAGAGGTCTTGAATGAGCACTGCCTCACTTCTGTAACTCATGCACATTCACCATGTTATCATGCATGGCGATACAGCCAACTATGAATACCAAGTCTGATCCACTACACACCTAAATGCTCACCTAGGAGTGCATTACTGTGGTGACACGTTCACCGCCCTGACCTAACCAATCCTTAAAATCAATCTGCCACATGAGGTAATGTATTTTCCACAGGGGAAAATGTCACTAAAGCTGCTGCTATCTACCTTCTGTGGTAGAATGCAGTCTATTTGATTAGTCTGCTTTAAGCCATGAGAATGCCTTTATAAAAATGGCCTCATGAGGGTAGTGTGTTTCTTATTTAATTATTATGATTACTTATTGAAACCCTTGACTTAAAAAAAAACGTGCTAACTTGATTTCAAGATTAAAAGATTGAAATTTCTTTGTTTAAAAGCCACCTCTTTCCCCAAGTGTTTAATTTTTAACCTTTCGTAACCCACCCATTACTGTTTAGCAGCTAATTATTATACATGCGCACCACTTAAATGGGGAAGGTGTTTGTTTTTCAAGTGTGGTTCATCTGGTTTGTTTTAAGAGCGACCAAAGCTGGTAATATATTGTTTTCTTTTATTTTGTGCCAACTCAAAATTAACTCATAAAACCATGTTCCCAATGTCAAAGATGAAAAACAACCACGAGAGAGAGATGGAGCTCGCCTCTCTCCCTCCTGAATGTACTCCTAAAATCACCCTGAAAAAGTACATAATGCAGGAAGTAAATCACATTTTTAGAGCAGTATTACATTTTTAACTTTTAAAGGAGAGGAAATTACAGACTTAATGTGAAGAAAACTGTTCACCGTGTATCAGACTTTACGTGGGCAGGGCGCCAGGTATATAAACTAAAGAATTCTTTGCAAGTCATTTTAATATTTTTTTAATTTTTTCAACCTCTGCTAATACCAATGAATGATGATCTCAGGGAACTATAATGATCAGAGGTATTGCCAAGCTCTTTCTAATCAAGCTTATGTTCCATTAAATGCATTAAATTGATATTATCAGCACATGCCTATGCTATAGTGTTATTAAGTCTGTGATTATAGTCTTTGTTAGGTGGTTTGTATGCTACGTGATGACATATACATAACATTTCAGGAATAATTCAAGTTTTCTTTACATAAATTACCTGAAACTGTCAAGGGATTAAAATTATCTTATGCTTTTAGAAGATGAATTCATAAACACTACAAATGGGTCATTTTATATCTGCCATTGCTAGGCAACATGTTGATGTCTTAATATGTCATGCATAATGAATGTTTTCTGGATTTAAATGAACAACATGACACAACAGCAATATAATGATGCCATAATATCTGATATAGATAAGAACCTTTGGGGGGCCTAACATGTACCTCTGTATCAGTTTCAGTTGCTCAGTTCTCAGATTCTGTTGGAGCAGTTTGCTGTTTGCACGAAAACAGAAATTTCATGCATTATAGTATTATAATATCAAATAATAAAACCATAATGAGTTTTATATAAAGTTTAAATCACTCGCTATAGTTTCATGTCTTCATATGACTGCATATGACGTGATACTCAGATGTGACTACGAATGGGTGTACACAGATGTTTATGCTATCCAATCTTGAAATGAATCTGTAAAGTACCAGCCAAAAGTTTGGACACGCTCACTCATTCATATGAATGGTCCAAACTTAAATTAGAGCTTAGGTTTTTTTCAGTCAGCCCACCTGTCCCCAGGGTGTTGTATTGGTATAGTTGCTACTAACTGGACCTTTCCTGTCTTGTGCTTTACTAAGAGCAGGCTGACCACTTTGCCCGTGTGTCATCAGTATTATTCAGCTGCCTCTCCAGAGGGTTGTGGTTGTACAGATTACAACTTCAGCATCTTGAACATCTTGAAGTGTGGGGAGAGAGACTCTTTGAAGTGGCATCTAATTATTGCTTTGTTGTGTATTTGCCACACAGTGGGTCTAGTTATATTTGTAAAGTAGAAACTATATTAAGTCATTATAAAAAAATGTTTTACAGTAGTTTACCTTTGAGATTTTCTCATCCCAATTAGTTATTCCGGTTAAGGTTGATTTTTGTGATTAAAACATGACTTACTGTTAAATTTGTCACATCATGAAATTGCTGTTTGGTCCACTAAATGCACAGTAGCTCAGGTTTTTAAATTTTATGTCAGGCTATCTTTCTTTATATCTCACCATTATGCCTTGAGTCTGACAAATTGTGATTAAGTTACATGGATGTAACATAAATTTCAGGGCAGCAACATGACTGCAGTTTATGACAGGATGAACAAGATTGATGGTGTTTGCTGGCAAAGGGATTTGATACAGTACATAGCAGTTGACTTGATTAATCAATGCCACGAGCTGCAGTAAGTACAGGGATATTAGCTAAACCTTCTTAATTTGTGCTTGTAAATGCATCTGTGGAATTTGCATATAAAAATAAATAAGAATAGCAGAGAACCAATTTAGCAAGAAAATTACTTTCCAAAGTCCATTTGTAAGGTTGACTGCATGCATTGCTAAGAGATTATTAGCAGCCGAGAACATTCACAAAGACTGTAAGATTCTTCTGATGTATAACATATAAAGCAAACACTGATGTGCTAGACAATTAATTAAATTATACTTAACATAATGCCACAATTTAACAGGTTGCCCACAAATCCTAAGCCCCTCTCTTCTGACCTAATTTCATTTTGAACCCTAGCAAACATCCCTTGATTAGATTTCTTTATTGATTCTTGGGCAGTCGTGAAGGTCAGACTATCACTTGACTCCCAGACTGACCTTCAGAGGAACTCAGACACAGACAGTTGTCTAATTTCATTTGACTGGGAGCATTTTCAAGGAATGATGTTTCAAGGGGAAAAAATTCATAGTTTAGAAACCTGCAATGCATATTAAAAGGATGACTTCACACACAGAAATCCTTGTCCAGAGGACTACCACAATTAATTCTATACACAACTGTGATGTATTCAGTCTGTGGCCCCAAAGAAAGATTTTAATTAAAAAAATAAAAAAATACACTGTTTATACTCTGTTTCAGAACGTGACATATGGGCTACTTCAGTTTAACAACCTTTAAAGCAGTACAGTGTAAAGCAGTTTGATCAGCAGAAACTCACAGCTCTGTTATTTCTACATAAGGCTAATATATATACGATAAACAGCACCAGTCATAACAGTGTGACTCTGTATTGAAGAAAGCCAAAGGGGCATACACACAGAAAAGACCAACACTGATGGAAACCTCGGCATGTCACTGCAATCCAGACAAGTTTAAAAAGGTGAAATAACTGTGAGAGTCAGTGTTGGTGCGTATGGTGTTAAGACCATCTTAATTTTGAGGTGAGTGATTGAAAAGACTACCTATGGGAGAAAGGACACTGCTGACCAGAATACAAGGATTTATTTATTGGTCATCTTGGTTGCTTTGAAAACAAAGTTGGTCAAAGGGTAGAGTTGGGTAGCTCAGCTGACTAGTGCTAGCTCATCACCTTGGTTAGCAAGACACATCTATGATTTACTAAGATATTAATATTAAATGGAATGCTAACTTTAGTAGCCAAGTAACATGCCAACACAAAGGATCTTCCTATTGTTGTGGGAATTATCTTCACAATAGAGTGTTTGTAAAACCACTAGATCTTGGCACAGGGTTTATCAATGGAAATCTGACTCTTTCATCGTGGGCTGTGCAAAGGTTCATTGCATAATGCCAATCTCAATTAAACAAACATACTTTATTTTAATTTAGGAGAAAGGCAGAACAACACAAGAGTTTCAACAAAGAACAGATGAAAGAAAACAAAATTTTTATGAAGAATTTCAGAATATTCTACAAATTTGTGTATTCAGTCATCAAAAATGGAGGTGATTGTATTGAAAAATATTGAATTTGAGTAATGAAAAGTGTATACTGACCTTTACTACACTGAACTCCTACTGTGCAGCTTTTTAAAAATATATAGTAAATATAAACTGTCAGTTTTCAATTTTACATGAGGTCAAATAAGCACAGGTGTGCTCACTGCTGAGTTATACTTGATAGACTGTTTGAACTAATATTCACATTTATCCATTCCTCATATTTGACATTTGTTTGTATATAATGAAAAATGTAGGCATCCAGGCAATTTGCTTCTTCATCAAGTAGTAAGCATGAAAAAGTTTGTCCAAACTTCTACTTTCTTCTAAGGTCCATCAGTCACTATTTCAAGGTTGATGGCATATCTGTTTGAGAGATTTGGGGAAGTTAAAACAAAATGAAACAAAAAGAAATACTGCCCAAGGACAACTGACATTTTTTTTTTTAACAAAAGCTCATTGTGGAGGTCCAGCAGTGTTGGTTTATTGACCTTTTCTAAAAGTTTCCCTCAGATTTAATGTGGTGAAATGCGACAACGCTGTGAGCTCTCAGCCTGTCAGTGGCATAAAAATACAATTTGCACTTTATGCTCAGAGTTGGAGCCTCATTTAGCTAATGAATGTGTGTTAGGTCTAACAAATGTGTGCATTTGTTGTATTAAAATATTTGGAAATGTGTTCAGAAACTGACTTCTTGGCATCACCAATACTCTAGCATCACAGAATCAAAGATATGTTTGTACAAACATGCTCCAGTCATATAGATCATAATGAAATGAACATGTGGTACCTTTATTCTCTGTTGTGTCCATGTGTCAGCTATTAAGTAAGTGTGTTAGAGCTTGTATCAGGAGTTCATGTTCACAAATGGATCTTTAAGTGGATCTGCTTACAGGCAGCTTTACAGTTTTAGCAGGCGGGTACAGCTCAGTAGCAACAGCAGAAAAGATGGAGGTGAAAAGCCGGAAGGCCAAATAGAACAGGAAGGATACTAAAACATCTTAGACCGATTTACAAAAGACCATTCTATTTATATTACATGAGTAATGAGCTAATGTAAAGTAGCTATAAAAGGTGGTGGATGACAGGGAGGACTGTCTGAGGGTATCTAGTGGACAAATGTGGCATGACGTGATTTTAAAATAATCTCATTTGCATTTCATCTTGTGAAATGTAAATGTTATCAGCTTCTAATGTCAAACTGCCATTTTAATGCATCAATAATTTTAATTAATATTTTCATTTCAGTTGAATTTTACTTATTCCATTCGATTTCACAGCCTAATCTGACTTTTCATGCTCATATTGGCAGCTCTTCTATCAATGTTCACAATATATTGTAGTACAGCAAATAAAATATCACATTAGGCCCTCCGCTAACCCACATACCACGAAATGGTTTGAATTTCGTATCATGAAGCACCTAGCCTAACTCTACCCAGACTGAGTATATCAAAATTACTGCTGCTGCTGCTGCTGCAAAAAATAAATAAATAACAAAAAAGTAATGGTAACAACTGTGCCTTATCACTGGCTATAACAATATATGTTACCAAAATGTAACTTTGGTAACACACAGCACTCACTCCTGCTGTGATGCTGCAGTCGTTACTCTGGAGAATGTCACTCTGAGCGCCTGTTTATGCCTCTACTGAGGGTCGTCTTGCTCGCATTTGTGACCCATAATGTATTTTAATGCTACCAGTTTCACAATGTAGTTTTTCTAAAGGTTATTGACAACAACTCCTGAGTGTTCTGGCCACACTTAAAATGAATGGCCGCTGTGAAAGCTAATGTTGCTGAAATTTTGCTGCTTTTTTGTTTATAGGTTTATTCTGGACCAAGGGTTCAACCAGTGTGGCTGTAATTTTGCTTACCTCCTTGAAGTGAGGAAATATTTTGATATTTGGAGATTTATAAAAGATGTTAACTCAGGCTGAGGATTTAAAAAGAACTGGAAAGCTGCTGACAACACAGGTTTAAGTGTGCGCTCTGCTTAGAATGTTTACTCTGTTTTATCCTGCCATGAGACAGCCCTTACCATTGGTGTTAGTTTGGATCTGAACGGATATGTTAAAACGCCAAATTCATACAATAACACAAACAACATAACTGATGGAGGTGGCAGTAGACTAGCAACATGCTCTTCGAGCTACTGTTTTGTGATGGTGTTAGTGAAGAGAGCATGAATGTACAAAATTCTAAAGTGGAAAGGGCTTTATGTCAGCATGGTACAGCAGTGAAAATATGAATAATAAATATACCACACTGATTGTTTTGGCTACAGTGGGCATGTTTTTCGATTGTTACAAAATTTATTTTTGCTACTGACCCCATCAACTGCAGTGCATTGCAAAGCTTCCAGTAGTTCAGACTGGGAGTGATCTACCGCTGTGAAGAAGTACCTCATACAAGCTCACTTAATAGAAACTGAACTATCCCTTTAAAGTTAAGAATTGGTCAATAGATGTATGTGTGTGTGTGTGTGCGTGTAGGTGTTTGTAAAGCTAACAGTCTTATCTCATGAGTGGGTTTTGATGAAATTGGACAGATACATAACTCAGTGCCTCTGTTCATGAGTGCCCCATTGCAGGGTGAAAGCTTCCGTTTTAAATCAGCTGTGTGAACAAGCGTGCACTGTGTCTCTTTTCCTTATGTAGCCATCTGCTCTCTCACGATACTGTGGATGTTCTGAAACTACCTGAAGGCCATTGGCTCAAATGGGAAAAAAGGGTATCGGCAGCGCACACACATTCACAGAGCTGGAAAATCGATATACAATGCATGCCAGATATGCCATGGAATCTTCTTTGCTACACTGCAGGTGATGTTTTTACAGAAAACCTGCTGCTTTTCAAGAATAATGCCAGTGTCACACTGAATTACTTACCACTGAAAACTGTCTACAACTGCTTTGTGCAATTTGTATTTCTAGCAACCATTATCAAGTCATGGAATATGAAGCTGGTGATTTCTTTGATAGATAAACATTTTGTACATATTTATCATAATTCCCAAAAGACTAATTCAAAATGCTCCAGTTATCCTCTGATTTGATATGAAATACCCCAACATCTCTAAGAAGGATTGGCACACTTCATATTTTGTATATTTTGTCATGGTTCCCAGAAAATGTGTACTAACTGCATGGGTAGTTGCCAGGATTTACAGCATCACAAGGAGATGCATGTATATAGTCTGTTAGTCGTACAGTAGCTATTGTGCAAACTATTACAGTGGACGCCATGACATCTGGTACAGCCCTTCAGGATAAATCGTTTTCCTTTTATATCTTTCTGCAGCATGTGGCCCAAATTGTAATTTTTTTTTCTGGTCATGACAAAAAATCTGCTTAAGTATTTACTTTCCTATCAGTCTCACTCTTAATTTGCTGTGTTCTAATCAGCCAGTTCTAGCATTCAAGCATGCTGAACTACTAGGAGGACTGTTACAGCAATTAGCTCAAGGCATCAGGGGTGCTTGCAGGGGTGCTTGCATGGCTGTAGACTCTTAGTCTTGTTTCAGTATTTTAATTATTTTCATGGATTTCTGTAGTTCATGTTGGCTTATCTCCAATCTTTTTCTTTCTTTTTTTTTCACAGAACTAAACATTATCACCTTTGAGACAGGAGAACTTATTTCAGGGTTATTGCAATAGTTTTAGCTTGATGTTCCCAATAAACTAGCAACTTATTTCTGCTTAACCTTAAATTTTTACAGAAAAAATATAAAGGAAATGTTGTTTTTACTGCAGTAGATTATCTTACTTTAAAGTTTTGGAGGTTGCTGTAACTATATAAAAATGACTGACAGGAAAGGACTTCTTCTCAGAGCAGGAAAATGAGTCCTAATACAACCACTCTCCATGCAGACACAAGCAGAAATACAAAGGAGGGCACCAATTTGATTCTCCCAATCTTAAAAAAAAAGAACAGAAACTGCATTATTCTTTAACCCTACTCTGTAATAACAACAGTAATGAGACCAGAAAAAAGACTTCCTTCCTACCATGAGTGATTTCTTTTTTACCCATCAGAATTATGCAAATTGAAAACAGCATATGCAGAACAGCATGTCTCTGGTTTAAAGACATCAGGTAATCAGTCAAAATAATAGCAGCAAGCCCAATTTATAGCCTTGCTTCCTAGAATTTACAAAATCGTCTTAGCCTTCATTACCTTTGTCACAAAACACGTCCTGTTGTTCTGTTTGTTTCCAGTACTCTTTTTTAAAATCTTATTCTCCTGTGAGGTGAAACAATAGCTGATTAAACCTTCAGTTAACTGAATAGTTAATTAGTTATTCAAACACAGTCTAAAGCAAACAACCTACAAACTACAGCAACACTGTAAACTTCTTAAATGTGAGCATATGTGGGTTGCTGTAGTTTTCTGTTATGTAGAGGCAAACTTGTTTTGGGTTGCTTTTTTTGATAGACTGAGATATTTAGAATTTTTTTTTGCTTAATTAATATTTAATAAAATCTGCCACCCCTCTCTTCACTAGCTGATGTACAGAGTTTGGTTATCTACAGTATTTACTGTTGTACTCTTGTCACTCTTAATATCATCTTATTTATCATCACCTTATTTTAGAAAAGCATTGCCACACGTCTGAACCAGGTCAGAGCCGTGCTGTACCTGGGACTTGACTTCAGACAGCAGGCCCAGACGTACATTTCTGACTGCTTACCTGTCACCTGTAGTTGTCTTTATCCAGATGGATGAAAGTATACTCCCTGTGGCCACTTCTTGCCTTTGCTTCCCTTTCTTTCTTTACACCTGGCAGACTGTCTCTTTCCTGTGGGGGAGTCACTAACATGATGTGTTAAGATCGTAAAACCAGAGCAATACATTCTTTTGTGGCTTGTGAAAAAAAAAGGTGTTATCTTACACTGAAAATGAATAGTCATCTTTGGTGTATTTTCAGCTTTTTGTGTACATTTTCTGTTTGTATTGCACTCTGCATATTGCTCACCATAAGCATGAATTATTGAGCACGCTGTTCGGATCAGCATTTGAGCATCAGTGATGACAGTTACCATATTACCTAGTTTCATTTTATTTTATTGTAGGCAGACCAAAATCTGACTCCAAAGTTTTTCGTCATCTGAATATAAAATATTTTACTCAAGTGTTATATAACTCTAATAAAAAAAAAGGCATACATCTTTTCACACTTTCAGGGATAACAGTATTTACTAAGATTCACACAACTGGCAGGCATTTAACTGGCACAAATCTCAGTTTCACTTGTCTTTTCTTTTTTAAGAGCAATTTATAGTTAGTCTGCTGCTTGGCAGACAGTTTAAGCTTAACAGAAGTCCATCAGCTTATTTAAGTAAACTCCTAAGTAGCAGGAACTGCCTAATCATGGCCATGAGTTAAATAATAATATGGTAGGATAACTAGCAAGGGTGAAACAAGTAATTCCACTGTAGAAAGTTAAATCTGCCATGTTTAATTTTATTACGTCTTACAAGATACAAATCTGAAGATAAACATCTCAAGTCTTGACCTCAGGGAAATGAAAATATAAAATTTGAAAAGCAATTATTCATGGTCTAATAATAGTCTCTTTTTTTCCTTTTTTTTATGGCTCCGTTGCATTCTTCATTAGTCAGTGGAATTTGCACAGTTGTAATGTTGATGTCTCCGCTAATAACAGGTACTTTGGCAGGAAGATTTAAGGAAGATACCTAAACATATAAGCCAATCATGTCACACTAATCCAAACACATTTGAGGTTCGCAGCAGTCACAGTCTCATCTTCTTGTTAGTGTAGTGAAGCCAGTTGACTTACTGTATCCATAGTGTGAATAGCGTGGCATTTGTTTGAAGTGTGATTAGAGATGCAAATTGTGTCCGCAGTTCGGACTGAGCCATAAATGTGTAACCCTAAACCCCAAATTCCAGACCCCTGCATGTTATAAAATTTTAAAATATTTGTGACACCTTAATGGTTTTATATTGAACTAATAATCATATTAAACTGTGAATTAAAAATTTATCTTTTAATGTGATCCATTTTGACATTTTGAGGTTTGGGATTATGTCCCTCTGTCACCCAGTGAAACAAGAGCCAAGATTAGAACTTTGTAGAATTATTAATCAACACTTCATCAAAAAAATACATCAAAAAAAGTCTTAAATCCTTAGTGGCATTGCTCATGTGCAGTCCACACAACTTAGGCCTTTAAATAAAGTTCCCACCATTCTTTAGCAGATGACAAATGATCCCTGTTGATGTACAGACATGTGCAGACCACAGACCTCCTCTAAAGATGGTTGGTCAACAGCAACATGGCAGGGGTATCTAGTTGATTAATGCAGCACTGGTCATGCTTTCAACCTCTCACACAGAGGCAGAGGTATTCAATCATGATTGACGTTTTTATTTATTTCTTTTTTTTCTGTTGTCTGCTATTACATTAAGAGGCAGACCAGTAAATACTGTGACGCAGTCGTGATATAAATTTATTTTTCTACATCCAACATGGCCAACATGGCTCCAATAAAATTCTGCATTGAGATTTATTTTTAGTAATAAAAGAAAATGCATTTTAAACCCAGCAAAGAAAAACCTGGGTTTGGGTCTATATGCATACCATTTGTCAGCTCCCTTAAGGTTACAAATATGCAGGACTGCATGGACTAGACCTCATTGTAGTCTATTAATATAATAAATGAACACAGCTCCGTGTGTGTTGTTCATCATAAACTTTCCAGTGAGCACAAGAGGCTGCATTCTAGCTGAGCAAACCCTTCTAGACTTCTTAGTATATTTATAATATCTACAGACACGCTTGCCAATTAATCCAAAGTATTTGTCACTGCGTTAATACGTTTTATTTTTATTAGAGCCCTGCCACTATATCAGCCACTATCAGTGATTTGTTGAAATAATCATGACTTTTGGGAAAAAAAATGGTCAGAACAAAAACACTGAAAGACTGAAATGGTCAAGCTGTGTGTGTGTGTGTGTGTGTGTGTGTGTGTGTGTGTGTGTGTGAGTGTTGCGAGTTGGATGTAAAAGAAGGTTAAACACAAGGTTGTACATGTGAATACTGTAAGGCATGAGCGAGATCCACCTGGCACACATGCATTAGATAATCTAATAGACTTGATGTCTTGTACTGTAAGTTCCCTTCCCCAGACAGTCTCACAGGGCCCAATCATTTTGGTTTGCTTCTTATTAGAGCAGGCTGCTACATTGTTGGCATGTCTGGTATTTAATTAATAAAACGGGTATGAATACCTTTGCTAGCATTCATTAGTCTTCTTCTTCTTGTTCTTCTTCTTTCGGCTGCTCCCTTTAGGGGTCACCACAGCAGATCATCTGCCTCGATTTCACCCTATTCCTAGCATCCCCTTCTATCATACCAACCCTCTGCATGTCCTCCTTCACTACATCCGTGAATCTTCTCTGCGGTCTTCCTCTTTTCCTCCTGCCTGGCAGCTCCATTTTTAAAGTGTTGCAAATCATATGCTATGCTGTGCCATGGTTTGAATTAGCCATTGTGCAAAGTGCAAAAGATATTGTCTTTGGCACACTAGTGGTGTAAAAAGAGTTGTTTGAGTTTGAGCCCTTTTTTGCTGCTTTTCTGCTCATTCAATGTTTAGTCTCCACTGTCAGTTGTTAACCGGTCTGTGGACTGAATACTATAAAGCCATGCAAATTACATGCTGAACAACAAAAAGTACTTACTTTAGCAAACACAGATGACATAAGCTTTCATCTGGGGAGGCTGTCCATCTGCGTTTACAAGATCTATTTTAAACGACAAAAAAAAAAACATGTTTGCTCCAAAAATCCTCTCCTCACAGTACCACTGAGTGCCACGTGCTGATGTGCTTTATAAACCATCTTTTGGAAAACATTTGGTGCATCAATAAATTAGATGAATAATATGTCAAGTCATGACAGAGGCAGGGCTCACTGTGTGCATGCCTGTGACAGTGGTATTTGAATGGCATAATATCAGCATTAATGTGTAATGCATTCAGAAACATAGAGAAGCAGTGGCATCAATATCAAACTGTCTGCTGACCCTCTCGTGAGGCTCAGTGCTCTTGTGAGTGTGATTAAAACAACTGTCACTAAAGGCTTTAAATGATACAAGTGGGATTTTTGGCCATAGTAACAGAGGCAGCTGAAACCATCTAATTTTACAGGCTGAATGTCAACACCCTCGCATCCACTATTACCACTGATGGAGGTTTACCTTTAAAGTGCAAGTTTCAGTTTGGGGTTTGGCATGTTTTTTTTTTCTTTTCTTTCTTTTACTGTGATTTTGAAGAGTAAGGACCACCCAAGCAGCTAAGGGTCCAAAATGACATTTGCTGGTACAGTAAATGATATCAGTCTGACAGGAAAGTAAAACCTGTGCTTAATGAACACGCGTATGATGCCATCTGTCAGTGATCATGCATGGTCTGTTGAACTTGTACTCTGCATTATAGAGTGGTTCCCGTAGTGCATCAATGCTGCAGGGTGGTTTGTGGGCAGGAGAACAGTTTGTATTCATCAATACTCCTGTGAAGCACGATGATGAAGAATTTGCCGCAAAATATATTGTTTGGCTGCTATTAAGCTCAGTCTGCTGTGTGTGGCAGCTCTTCTCTCGTCAGCCTAATCTGATATGTTCATACATCCTTCCTGTGAGCCTTCCTTATGCCCCAAATTTCCCTCCCCTCCCAATTAGCCTTTCCCGTAGCTCTGTATAGGAGCACACATTCTGATATACTTACAGGATGTAGACCTTGATTATCATAATACTGTAGCTTGTCAAGGTTTAATAATATGAACTTGCACACTGCATAGTGTTCCTTTTTTGATTGTTTTTTTTAGAAACACTACCACTGGCTGAACCCGACAATGTAAGTTTTAACAGGAATTAATCATGAATGCTGTTTTGTTCTGTCTTTCTATTTGCCACCCTCCACTGAGGCTCCTTTACAAATTGCAGCACTGGTGAGCTGGCAACATACTCCTCTCATTCTTTGGAGAGACGTCAATAGGCTTACTACAAAAAGGAAAATAGTTTGCGCAGTTGGAAAAATTTCTTCAAATTTTGTTTGTGATGCCTACAGAAAAAAAAGTGTAATATTCCCCATATGGTTTTCTAGAGAATTTATTTATTTTTCATATATCAATGTCTCTGTAGCTTGCTATTATTATTGGTAGTGGTTGTATCTCAAGCTTGTTGAGCAGAGAGTACAAAGAGTAATTTGCTTTATTGGCTGTCAGTTTTTCTTGTTAATTCAGTTTTAGGTTATAGTTTCAGTTGTCTGGCTTTGATGATGCATTTGTTAGTTGATGTGAACAATGTGCAGAAAGGCCTTTACAGATTTAGGCTTTAGGGGTACTGGATAACTGAGTTATTGGTTGCATGGCATTGTTGAATTTTCAGTGTGAAGTTGTTCAAACTACACGGTAGAAGTGTTACCGCTTGCTTTAAAATGGTAAAAAAAATGTTAATAGTTTTACTTAATGGCTTTTCTTCCCCCTACATACCACACCTGTCACATTTGAAGTTGTTGATCGAAGGATCCCTGTTTCAATCAATGCCGTAGAATCTAAAAAAGAGAGAAGTTGAATTTAAAGCCTGCTTTGTATTTTCCAAACCTAACTTGTCAGATTTATGAGCTGTCAAGCCACTGTAATTTTAGATCTTTGTACTGGAGGCCACCAGTTTTCTTTCTGTATCATTAACAAACACAAAACATGACTTTTAAATCACAGCGTGCCACATTTTAAATGTCACGGCAGTGCATTTGAAGCTTATACATATCATTTCACATATTTTGCCCACAATGGAAGAAATCTACGATGCATTTAAAACACTGAGTGAAAATATTTGCGCTGGTCCTGATAGCTCAGAAGGTAAGGCATATGTTTATCATCATACAATCAACAGCTCTTCAGAGAGTGACAGGTTTTCATTTTTTTTGATAAATGAATGACTCTTGCTTCTGACTGGCCCAGCCCAACTGTGACATTAATCCAGTGCCCTGGGTTTCCACTAATTTGACACGACTTTTGCGTGCCTTGCTGCATGCGTGTAAAACGGCAAGCGCTCTCATGCGGGATTTATATCCGGTGAGTTGCACTATCTGTAAATCAGTGAAGCAATACAGGAAGATATTTAATGTGTCATTTAACTATGTAGATGTTTTCAGGCTGACAAAATATTACACAACCAGGCCTGTAGGCATGTGAGCATAAAATGTTGGCAGCGCGGAGAGAGTGAGTGGGAAACACTTACTGATAACGCTGATAAACTGTCCATCTGTCAATTAAATAGAGGACATTAATTAAGATGACAAGCTTAATGAATTCAATTAATAAAAGCATTCCAAACTGTTGTCATGCAACCAGTAACAGAAGTGGAGAATTGATGCCTTGTGTTTACTGGGTTCTATTTATTGATGGATGTGAACCCTTGACAAAATGAAAGCATGCAGATATGGAATATAACTTCATGGTTTATGGAAAAGACTCCTCTATGAGAGCTAGGTATAACCTCAGCTGAAAGTAACGCTAAGCCTTATGCAATATTGCATTCCTATATTTGAAATTGTTTGTGCACAGCAGCTGAGGTATAACACATTTTGTGTTATAGATGCAGCCTGAATCATGCTTAACTGCAAAAGTAGAGAAATATGTGTCTGTGTGTTTTAAAGTCTGTGAAGTAAAAGAGAAATTGATTTTTCCACACATATTGTAGGCGATTCACCGGGGTTACCTTTGTGAAAAAGAGAAGACCTTCAGTGGGGTGGGTCACCATAATGAGAGCTTTGGTGATGTCTAATAGTGTAAAGCTGGTGGGAATAACAAATCTATGCTTAATTACTCAGCAGATCAACAACAGCAAACCTGCTGGAATTTGTGTGATGTGTTTGTCTTGCCAAAGGGGAATATGCCATTATGTATTTTTTAATCCTTCCATCACAGCTTTTTGAAACAGCCAGCCTTTTATTCTTCACACCTATTTCTCGGGATTGATTCATCAGCGCACAATGCTTCATTTGCACATCTGCCCACTCCGAAGCCCCTTGAAATGCTATTCAAAATATTTAATCCAAACCCAACCAACAGAAAATGAGGAGAAAAGGGCTGGTGAACTGAAGCTAACACTTTGTGGCTTATCTTTAATCTTAAAGGTCATAAATGATTCGAGGACCCAAAGCAACAAGAATAAGAGATTCCCCTGACTTTGACACTCACATAAAGAGACATAAGCGACAAGAGGGAGGGAGGGAGGAAGTGTTGAGCCTAAGCCTGCTCTCCCTGCTCTGCCTTTGTGAGGACGTGTAGACACTGTGAGAAGCTTACAGCTTGAGCCATGTTGAGAGAAGAATGCAAAATTCAGAGCGACAAAAAGGCATTTTGACCCCTAACGTAGCGTGAGCTTGAGCCATTATCTTTCTCACTTCATCACAGGCATCAGCTTATGATCCTGTTCTCCTCAGTTTCTCGGCAGAATTTACCCAAATGTTAATGGTCTTGGCTGCCTAGTAATGACAAACGAGCAAGAGAGAGAGAGAGAAAGAGAGAGAGAGTATTGTCACGGGCTCTGCCAGCATTTAAAGTGGAGGGACAAGCCTTTGCCCCAGCTTTAAGCAGGGCAAATGACTCCTAGGGGAAAGTAAAACTGCACATGTTGAATAAAAGGCTCACGACATATTCAAATATCATACTTGTATTATGTAAATTAGATTCAGCAATAGAAAAGGAGATTATACTGACAAGTTTGGTCTGCATTCATTTGTATAACAGGTTTGTATTAATCTGATATTTGCAGTTGAAAACATAACGACCTTTAATGTTACTAAAAGTCATGTTCTTCCACATACAGTAAAAACTTAGAGTGCAGTACATAGAAACAAAATCTTATGTTTCTGTCTGGAAATTGGGCATATTCTTTCCATTTTTTATCTGACAAACAGTCTAAAATATTCAAAATATTTACTTTCACAATGAAGAAAACTAATTAGAAAGCTTTTTTGCTAATATTTGAGAAGACTGAACATGTGGAATTTTCCCCGATAAATTACTCAGACTTTTTTTTTCTCTATTTTGTTGCTTTTCGTAGATTAGCAGTCTGAGCTGTTTCAGATAATTATCATTTATTCTTTAGTTGTATTGTGACTGTTGCTGTTTGTGTTCTGTTTTAATCCAATCTATACAATGGTTTCTTCAGAAAAGCACTTTCCTCCACCAGCATGTAAACAAAACCCAAGCTAAGTAAATGATTCCTCTCCTTCCATGATTAAAGAAAATTCAGCAAAATAAATAAATTAACCTCATCCATCCATCCATCCATCCATCCTTTGAAACTGTCTTCCTTTTGTTTTATAGCAAATCATCACTCATCATCAATATTCATTATCATCATTTAAGTATTAATATAGGTTTTGATAAACATGGTAAAGAAGACAAGATAAGATGACTGTCACTGCTAGCCATTTAACGTGACTCATTTCTACAAAGTCGGGCCAGTGATCTATTTTTGGCCCTCTTCAAATTGAAAAATGCAGATGAGGCATCATTAAAGACTTGTCTGTGATGAAATTGTCTCTGGTGCCCAGTGTGTAATTCTTCCTCCATTTGTCCAATTTGAGAGGAAAAATGGGCCTCATCAAGCAAACGTCAGATTTATTGCTATTCACGGTAGAAGCACATTGCATGGGCCTTTGCAGTAAGATGACAGTTTAAAATCAATACTATAGTGATAAAAGTGTTACTTTTTTTGGCCACTATTGTGAATGAAACTCTAGAATTCTTTGTCTTGTTCTCTTTTTGGTGCCCATCCCGGCTCCATTCGTATCAGTGGGGGATTTTTTGAGTTTAGTGAAAAACACAGCCTGGTCCTGCAGAAAAAGCAATGCAATAAAGTGAGCCAAATCAGCAAAGTTGTAGTCAAAAGAAAACTGTTACAAAATGATGAAGTTGAGGGGAACAGCAGATTCAGATGATACTGCAGTTCTGTGGAGATTTATCACTATGTGTCACCCCTTTGCTTTCATGCACTCATTTGAGTTTGTTGCCATACTCGATGATGTGATTCCGAGGCTTCTACAATATATGAACACATTTTAAATAACTCAACCGTTTAAGATGAACTCTGCTTCAGTTATTGTTTCCTTTTGCTCAAGATGCTTGTTGAGGATGCAGTGAATCTTGACATATGCAGTGTTTATGAATATTCAACCGAGCTGAAACCACACTGGCTTCTGCATATGCAAGCGTTACATAAGCTTTCATAGCATGCTTCCCCAAACAAAGCGTTACATCAATGTCAAAATAAAGACATTTAAAAGAAATACGTCTTTCAGGATTTGCAATGAAAATCTGCATTGTGAACCTGAGTAGAACACGCTGTCTGTTGGCTAAGTCATACAGTCACTAATGCTGTTCTCATTTTCTTTTCTTAACTTGTGTTCACAATTCAAGTGCAACGGATTAGCTACTGCCAGTCCATGCTCAGTTAATTAATGTCATTGAAGAGGATGGATAAGCTCTGAACAAGTCACTGACAGCACAGAGTGCCGAAACAGACTTGCCTCGTTCAGCGTTTGTTATTCTTGCCGTGTGACAGATCAAGAAAAATATTTTGAAAAATATTTAATTACCAGCTATAACAGCAATGGCTGCTATTATCTTCAGCATGTCTGTGTGAGTCTCATCGTGGCAAAATGTGCTCCTCAAGACACCGATTCGATCTCCAAGGATAGAATTTGTGAACACGATAACATAAAGCCATGCGAAAACTTTAAGGAACATGTTAATTGTTGATGTTAATTTCAATTCAGTGAAAGAAAAAATGGTTGCTGTAATTATTCCCCCTGTTTCCAAAGTCCAAGAAAACATTAAAATCAGTCAAATTTTAGTTAATAAACATTTATTTCAAGCTATCTGGGTTGGAAAGTTCAAGTGGATATCTTCTAAGGTTATGCATTTCAGTATAATATTCCCTCTTTGTGTTTCCCTTGGCAGTGATGCCCCGTTGAGCTGCAGCAGGGAATTCTTACTTAAAAGGCATTAATTTTGATAGATATCTGCTTGATTAAGCTAATTGGATGGCTCAGCCCTCGTATTAGCCTCAGATCAATTTTCTTTTTTTTGTACAGAACAAGGACTTAAGACTTAGGTTATCCCATTGGTCATATTTCCAATGCATTAGGAGATGATTTAGAGACAGTTTGAGCAAGGGAGGACATACACAAGAAAACTTGATTCAATGTTTATGTCTATGCCTGCAAATAATTAGATAAAAACATGTTGACCCATCCTTTAACCAAATCGTTATAGTTTCCTCAAAAAATGTAAGTAAGCAATGTTTTAATACAGTGTTTAGGCTTTTCAAACTCAGTGCACTGTAATTGAAGAGCTCGCATTAGTAAGTGGTAAACATTTGATCCATTTCCATCTTTCATTCATTCATCTATTTTCTTAGTTGATGAAACATGACAAAAGACACAAAAACAACCCTGTGTTGTTAAAAAGCTTTGATTAATGATAAACTTCATACTAAACCATTTCTGACAGTTGCCCCTTTAAACCGTATCTGCATTCTGCATTTGCAAAACTCGCAAGAAAAATAGACTTGCAAAAAAGGGTCACAGTGGGGCAGATTCATGGCCTTAGACCTTTCTAGCCTTTCTGCATAAATGCCCTTTAAGATACCGTTTTTATTCATTTTTATTGCATTTCAGCTCTATTATACAGTTTACAGGGAAGAGAGCCAGAGCTGTAAGAGACAGAGAGGCCATGGCATGCAGCAAAGGTCCCAGACAGGATTTAAATTGAAGATGTTATTACTGGGCAGCAGGTCAAGAAGTGACCTGTTTATCTAAATTTACCAGTTTGTTTACAACATTGCCAAGTTCCCTGTTTATTTAGATAAACATGCGTTCTTCATTTTGCCTGTTATTATTTTGTAATCCTTTCGATGATATTTTATCTTCATGGAACCACATGTCTAACGATGCTTTAAAGTCAGTTTCGAGTTTTTAACATGGGAACAGTTTTAGCCTTAGCAATAGATTAAAAAAAACCCATTCTCTTCTTTAACAACCAAAACATTAATCTAAAATGTATGCATTACCTTTCCCCTTGGATACTCAAGGAGTGTATTACTATAGGTACTTGCCCTTTTTGCAGCGACACAAAGTACCTTTATAAATACAAAGAAATATTTGACTTTTTACCTTAATGTGTTTTCTACCTTTCTAGTTTTGATTTGGGTTTAGATTTTGTGCAAATGTGTAGATATTTATGTTTTAACCTTTATTTTAGCTGATAAATTCCAGTTCCAATTTGAAAATCTAATTTTCAAGAATGATCTGGCCAAAACAGCAGCATCAAAAGAAAGGCATACATTCAAAATCCTGGAATGAAGACACTAATGATTACAATTTCCTTAAATACAACAATATTTTTATTATGATAGGAATTGTTGTTCTTCATAATAGATTTTTGCAAATGGAGGGATAACTATTCCATGGAAATTAGAATAATAGGTCCAAACATTACAGATGCAAACCAAGTAGAAGAAATGACAGCAACCAGCAAGACCAACAAGAAACCCAGTTTGGAACCTTGAGGTGCACCATAACAGACATGAAGAAATTATGAAACCATGATGTTTGCTTTCACACTCTGTGATCTCTTAGAAAGACAGATGAAGATTAGACGATGAGTGGCTGTAATTACAAAGCCATATACACCCACTTGCCACTTCTTTGGGTACAGCTGTTGTTTGTTAACACAAATATTTAATCAGCCAGTCATGTGGCAGCAACTCAGTCCATTTAGGCATGTAGAAATGGTCACGATGACCTGCTGACAAACTGAGTTTCAGAATGGGGAAGATATATATATAAGTGATTTTGAGCGTGGCATAGTTGTTGGTGCCAGACAGGCTTGTTTGAGTATTTTAGAAACTACTGATCTTCTGGGATTTACCTGTACAATCATCTCTGGGGTTTACAGATAATTGTCATAAAAAATAGAAAATTTCCAGTGAGCAGCAGTTCTCTGGTGAAGATGCCTTGTTGAGGACAGAGGAGAATGGCCAGACTGCTTTGAGCTGATAGGAAGGTAACACTGACTGAAATAAACACTTTCTACAACCAAGGTATACAGAAAACATATCTGAAAGCACAACATTGCCAAACCTTGAAGCAGATGGGCTACAGCAGCAGAAAACTTTACTGGATAGTACTCCTGTCAGCTAAGACAAGGAAACTGAAGCTACAATTTACAATGTTCACCAAAACAGAAAACTGGAAAAACATCCCCGGTCTAATGAGTCTCGATTTCTGCTGCAACATTAGGGTGATAGGGTCAGAATTTGGTGTAAACAACATGAAAATATGGATCCATCCTATCTTGTATCAACAGTTCAAGCTGCTGGTGGTGCTGTAATATTGTGGGGAATAGTTTCTATGCAGATTTTGAGCCTCTTTAATACCACATCCTACCTGAGTATTGTTGCTGACCATCTCCATCCTTTTATAACTATAGTTTACCCATTTTCTTCCTGCTTCCAGCCACAAAGTTCAAATGATCTCAAACTGGTTTCTTGAACATGACAGTGATTTCACTGTATTCAAATAGCCTCCACACTCACTAGACTCACTTGGTCCAATCCAAACCATTAGGATGTGATGGACCAAGAGATTTGCATCATGGAACTGGCTGAAACGGTCATATCAAGATGGACCAAAATCTCTGAGGAATTTTTTCAGCTCCTTGTTGAATCTATGCCATAAAGAGTTATGGTAGTTCTGAAGACAATTCAAGGGAAAAGAAGATAGGCAGCAAAAATGGATTTGGAATACTTCCCCACAATAAGGTCTGAGTACTAGAACTTATTCTGGTGGTTTACAAAGAAAAACACAGGGCAGTAGTAAATGTTTAGGTGAATGTTTCATGAAATCATATACAACATGTGGGTTAGTGTGGTAAACTCTGATCCAGGAAAGAAGTGTGACCATAATCTTTCCATTTAGAAATACGTCTGTATAATCCGGTTTCATGCTCAATTAAATACAGCAAATAATGCCCATATCTTACCTCACTGTTATGCAAATGGACACCAAAACTGCATTTTCATCAGCATTTAAGCTGCAAAATATGACTATTTTTATGCTATTAATATTCATAGACATGTACTCCTATTGCAGAAGATCTGAGAAATGAATGATGAACCCATTTGAAAGTGTCCCTTGGCTTAGGGTAAAGTGGCTTCCCCTAGCAAAAATAATCAAATAGTTTGCTCTTCAGACAAGCATTCAGAGAAAAACTCCCATTGCGGTTTACCAAGTGAAAAAGATACTGAGCCAGCAGAGTACAACATAAAGAGCTGGCTGCTTTTTCAATGCAGAAATGTGCTGCAAGACAGGGTCAAGCCGAAAGAGAATCGAGAACATTAAGCATGTTAACAGATGGCAAAGCTTGAGAGGCCAGGTACCAGGAGCACAGCAACAAACCATTTGATTGACGGTTTCACTGAAATAGCACAATAAATATAAGCTGAGTTGTGCCAAGAGACAGGCAGGCAGAAATGTGTTTTGTTTAACCAATGGATTTGGATTTGAAAGTACGCTGTACCCCAATTCTGTTTCTACCTAAAATAGAAGAAGCTCTACAGAAAGTGGTCATTCAGCAGCGTTTCATTAAATATATGGGAGAAATTTCCAGAAAGAAATAGAAAATTCCAAATGCATTTCCAAATATGAAGAGAATAATCACAGAGGGATTCACATAAATAAAAAAAACATGACACTATTGTAATTTTTATTATTTATTTGGATTAAATTATGCATGACCCAGATCACATGGTTTTTGGTGGGGTGGGGGTGGGGGGTGGGGGTAGAATATTTAGGTCTGTTTAAATCCCTATATTCATTTTCTGGATGCCATATAAAATAATATTAAGTAGTTCTATCATATGCTGTTTGAAGTATGTCTTCAAATGATTGAGTTAAAAACCAAACCGTTAGTGGCTGATCAGCCATAATGTGCAACGTTCTTATTCCTGCTCTTACTGCTCATAAAATAATCAATTTAGAAGAGCCTAATTTTCTTCTCTGTTCATGCTACTGTAAATAGCCTTGCTCCAGTATTCAGCTTTTAGCACCCAGCTCTCACTATTCATATTTATTAGACCAGACAATGGCAGCACTATGCCAATGAAAAAACTTATCAAATATGATAACTGAATAATTTTCTAAGTGGGACTAGAGTGAAATCACATATTTTAAATGGCCTTCCTGTCAGTCTAAAGCAAGGCCACAGATGCCCATATTCATCCTTATCAACTAAGGGCGAAGACCTCTATTAACCTTGGTTCATTTCAGTCTTTTTTTCATATTAGTGGTGTTTGTAGGCATGATAGATAATTTTCCTTTCAACGGAGCATAATGTGGCATAGTTCATGAAAAGCAAAGTAAATGGGTTGCAGATTAGGGTTGAATTCTATACTTAATATGCTAATAAGTGTAATTATAATTTTGATAAGAAATTCATAGAAATCAAGGAGAGAATCCTTCCCTGCTCTTTGTAATATATCAACACATTTAATGTGTCTTACTGTTAGTTTCTCACTTTTGGTGGAATTTGGCAGAATATGACAATATTTAGGAAACAGATTTATTTATTTATTTTGCATCACAGCAGTGTGTACATGAAGGTGGAGGAGATCTGTGTCTGATGTTTATGTGCTTAAAACTTGCTTATCTCATCTTACTCATCAGACAGGACCTTGTCCTGGTCACCACTTTAATCAGAGTGTGTGGTTGTTATGACTTTTTGCATCCACTGCTTACACTGTGCAGACTCCCAAGAGCCCTGTTAAAGAGAAACACAGTGTGCACTTAATCACCAGAAGGCAGTAAAGTTGAAGCATTTCAAAGGAACAACGGAATGGGTTGTGAACATAATGTTCCCTCAACAGAACTTAGATTATTTCGATGCTAAACAAATTGGGCAAACTACTGTTAATATCTGCAAATAATTAACATGTATTCATTATAAAACAAGATAACATAACATAACATAACATAAGAAATACTTTATCCCAAAAGTTAGGAAATTAAATGAGTGAGTAACACTGTCACCATTGTGACTTTAGCTAAAAGCATGTCTGACTATTGTAATTAAATCAATGCATTTATGAAACAAAATGTTCTCTTGTTTACAGCAACACTTTGATATGCAGCCCTTTGGCATTAACTGGTGTCGACATAACACTCCCCTTTGAGTGCCTGCAAAGTACATACAAAAGCCTGTGCATCAAAGACACTGCAAACATTGGGAAACTCTGTCATCATTCTCACCATCACCTGAAGTCTGTTCACTTCCATAACATATTACTACAAGAGACAGTTTCAACAGCCTTTGGGTAGTTTCCAAAGCCATTTTTTCCCCCCAGCAGGCAAATATCTGATCAAACATTTAACCCTTTGGACATGGTTTAATGCATGTGTAGACTTTTTGTTTGCTTTTTTCATTTTTTGTAATTGCTTCATTACATTTTCCATTCCTCAAGAACTGAAGCAGTAGTATAACTAAAGCATTAGAATGCAACTGTAACTGCAACTGTTGGATAATACTACAGTGATATCTGAAATCTGTCAGTATCTTATACACTACCTGGTTGTCAGTGCCTGCCAAAGGTGTCTCTGGAATATGGCTGTATTTGAATGTTCATTTTCTAAGATGGTTTATAAACTTGGCCTCAGCAGGTAATTGAGTGTTTTTTGTCAAATTATCTCTTGAGGTCATTCAAAAAAAAAAAAAAAGCCTGGTAGCTTGTAGCTGTGTAGAAAAATCACAGTCCTGCAACTTGTGTGTGGGTGGTTCTTTGCCTCAGGATGATCTGTACAAAACTAGCAAAAACATCAGAGACAACATACCCAAACAAATAACCACCAGAGACAGTGGTGCATTCCTGAGCTTATAAACTGTGCATTTAATAAGATTTGTAAGACAGAGGAGGAAGGAAAATGCAAAACTCACAGTGGTAGTTAGGTTTTTGGGAAAGACGGGAGGTTAAGACATCACAGAGGCAATGTTTTCCAGGGTGGTATGAATGTGGGTGTTTCAGATAACGGCTCCATTCCAATACATTAAAGCAAAAATATGTGCAGCAGAGTATTTTCTTTTGAAAGTGAATGGATGGCTGTAAATAGGTCAGTATACATTTTTTTTTCTGACACATAGTGATCCGATTTGAGGAGAGCAGAGACAAAGGTTTTCGGACTTTCAGTTTTCTGTAGGGTCAGTTTTAAAAAAAATAGGACCCCACACTTCTGTAAATGGAATTAAAAGTAATTTTTTATTCCTGTTTTTAGCAGTCAATTAAAATGTCTCAATTTTTTTGTGCCACATTTCCTACATTACTTTTTATTTAATTGAATTTTGTTTGATTAAAATATATATAGTCCCCTCATAATCAATTCCATAAATTAGATCGTATAAATAATAAAATGTTAGCTTCATACATATTAGGCTACAGGTCAAGGTTCATATAATATACAAAAGCCAAAATGGAGTCAGTGACATTCATTTTCACTGTGTGAATTGATGAAGTTAAAGCTAAATAAGTTCTTCTTGGAAATCATCTAATTCGGTTTTTACTCTGAGATCTTAAGTCACGAGACGGTAGTGTGGGAAAAGACTACATTCTCTCTGCATGCTTTCGATCATGTTAGTCCTAAGTTTGGCCAGCAGGTTTGCTTGTGATTTGGAACACTGGGGCAGGTGCAGGTGCTTCGGCACACCAACAGAGCACTAATAAATTTGAAGAAACCCTTGATAGGAGATTTTATTAAAGCATTTGTGAGGGAGCAAATCACTGAAGCAAGTAGGACCCAAAGAGCCAACTTCTGTAAGTTCAGCCAAAGGCGAGGGCTCCGTAACTGTCAATCTGCCTGGAGTGAAACAATAGATTCAAATAGAGTCTTGCCTAGTCCAAATTGAGAATCCAGCCGCCAGCGGGTTTCTCATCCAGATCAGAGTGGTGCACCAGCAGGGTAGTTAACCAGTAATCAAGTCACATCCGTCATCCAATTCCAAATTCTCCACCTCACACACCCCCTTCCTCCCTCCCTGCTGGCTGGCTTAACTCGTCCTCTTGTGTTTTCCCTGAGTGACACTTGGAAGTTGGGAAGAGGCTTCACTGATTGCCCTTGATGTGAATCAGATGCATCTGTCTGCTTGTTGCCAGTTCTCAACTTCTTAGCTATCGGTCAGATGAGAGGAAACAAGACACAGAGCTATACTAATAGAGAGAGAGAGGGGGCTATGTTTTAGATAAGTGCTATTTATCACTACTGTGATGTTTATGTTTCACCAAAACTTGTGTATTTATAGAAGTATCACAAAGAGCTTACTAGTTATTAAGATCGTTTGCCATTTATATGTAAATGAAAAATCATAATTTATACAGTAATTTATGTGTTATGCGTGCATGTTTTTTTATTTATACATTTTAGTGCTCCTAGCTTGGGTCCTCTACCAGAGACCTGGGAGCTTGAGTATCCTGGGCAGTATCTTAGCTGTTCCCAGGACTGCACTCTTCTGGACAGAGATTTCGGATGTCATTCCTGGACTCTGCTAGAGCCATTCTCCCAGTGGGGGGGGTGTCACTGACCAGAGTGTTCCCATTACTACGGGACCACTGTTAACTTCTCCATCCACATCCTTTCTAGCTCTTCTCTCTCATGTTCCTTCTTCTTGATGTTGCCGTCACTTGGTATTGCAACGTCTATCATTACGGCTTTCTTCCTCTGTTTGTCCACCACTATGTCCGGTTGGTTAGCCGTCACCAGTTTTTCTGTCTGTATCTGGAAGTTCCACAGGATCTTAGCTCTTTTATTCTCGACTATCCTTAGGGGCATATCTCATTTTGACTTCGGAACTTCCAGGTCATACTGGGAACAGATGTTCCTGTACACTATGCCGGCCACTTGGTTATGGTGTTCCATGTATGCCCTTCCTCCTAGCATCTTGCACCCTGCTGTTATGTGCTGGATTGTCTCAGGAGCATCTCTGCACAGTCTGCACCTGGGGTCTTGTCTGGTGTGGTAGGCCCCAGCCTCTATCGATCTTGTACTCAGCGCTTGTTCCTGTGCTGCCATGATTAGTGCCTCTGTGCTGTCTGTCAGTTCAACTTTGTCCAGCCATTGGTAGGCTTTTTCTATGTCAGCCACTTCTTCTATCTGCCGGTGGTACATGCCGTGCAGAGGCCTGTCCTTCCATGATGTTCCTGCTCTTGCTCCTCTTCTTTCTCAGGTTTCTGCTGCCTGAGGTATTCACTAAGCACATGATCAGTTGCAGCCATCTTCCTGATGCACTCATGGGTCTTCGTTGTTTCATTTAGGATAGTGGTTCTGACACACACTGGTCCTCGGCCTCCTTACTGAAACCTTAAATTTATTGGGGTTTTTTTAGCCATTCAGAGGTGGACTTGCAACATATGAATGGGTAACTGTGTCCAAGCTTTTGACTGGACCTATATATATATATATATATATATATATATATATATATATATATATTCTACTGAAAGACTAAGGGTTTCAGTTGTCATATCCATTCTGAAACATAGTGGCAGTGTTAATATCCTGAGGATGTTGTTGATGGTGCAAAACAACA